>JAQGCB010003041.1:0-10406 GCA_034698835.1 Protaphorura tricampata | reverse complement strand
TTCGGAGGTGTCAAAAGGGTAATTACACAGAGTCTCGCCAACACAAAAGTTGTTGGGGGTCATTTGGGCAATCGTATATCGAAATTGTAGCCCTTTTTGACGATGGGGTACCAAACCCGGTGCCCGAATAGCGCGTTCTCCACTTTCAGAATGTAATTGCAGTTTTTCAATTACAAATTACAAATTACATGGCCGAAATTTCAAATTACAATTACAAATTACATTCTCAGAAATTTCAAATTACAATTACAATTACACAGGTTTTGGGATGTAATTAAATACAATTACAATTACGTAATTGTAATTGTAATTTCGTAATTAATTACAAATTACACATGTAATTGACCCATCTCTGCTTGTACTTGGTAATTTACATTTTCGAAAGGAATTGGCCCAGGTTTGATTTTTGCCCATAAATGATCAACTTGCTCTCAATTCTGAGTCACCCTGTACGTATTTTTGCTGTACGCTTTTGTTCTCTTTTTTGTTGGCTTGAGTTTGAGTATGCTGTTCGCCAGTACTACTATTTAATACATACAAAGGCATAGGACATGCATGGGAGTGCGAGTTGAAGGAAAGGACGTAAGCGTACGCGTACGTAGAGTACGGGAGTCAGTCAACCTCAGTCATCCATTCCCATTGTGCCATTGCACTTTTAAGCTCATATGAGAAATGAGAATACACTACACACACACACTTCTCAATTCTCAAAAATAAGAAAATACAATAATTTAGTAATTAAATCACAGGTACAAACGTAGGAATTTTAATTATCAACAAATCCATTCCAATTACCAAGTGTTGTGATTATGTGTGTAAAAATTGAACAACTACAGACAAGACAGAAGAAGAACAAAAATATTTAATTTAGTACAACAAATGAGAACAGAACAATCAACTTTGACTGGTGGCTGTCTGTGACGTAACGTAACGTAAAGTAAAGTAAAGTAACGTAATGTTCATGTAATGTTCGTCTCATATTTATTTTCATTTCACTCCGCAAACCACTATACTAACGAACTGGCTACTTTCTTATGAATATTAGTGCGTGACTGACTTGTCATTTTGAAGACAAATAGTATTAGAAAAATAAGGATATTTGGACTAGCTGGAAACTGACTGGAGATCAACTTTTTAACTGGTGAGTAAATCAACCCTTGCCTAAAATATAAATGTCTTTTTACATTTTCACATTTAATTTGTTTACTTGTAATATTATGACAGAGTTGACAGTTGTAGTGTGATCGTGCTCTAATGCATAATATTAATATTGCATACTCGTCGTAGTGCCAATTATTGGCGGTAATCTGGAATTACCGCCGATTTGTAGAAAATTCACTATAAGTTAGTTGTCTTGTACCTACTTAGGCTCAAACTGTATTTTCGTAGTTCATTGTTGATCTAGTTAAAGATTGACAAAAGATAGATGGATAGACGGATTTCGCTTCTTGTTTGGTCATTTCCCCTTCCTTTAATTAATGGAACCCACTGGTCACCTTCTGATCTTTGCGGCTGGGTGAATGATTAAATGGGTTAATTGACATGTAGGTCATCGATTGAGGCAAACAACTTCCGCCGATTAATTGTCGTCAAATGGGTCTTTTGATTATTAAAACCACGCGTGAGTAAGACAATACACCGTATGCAGTATTCAACATTATTAGTAAATTAGTATTAGCTTTCCCGTGGTGGAGTAATGATTTGTGTCGTCGGTAGTCAGTACATGCATGGAGTCTGGAGTGCGAGTGGACCTGGAAGTTTTGAACCTGGACCTCCTGAATCTTGAATTGATCATAAATACAATTAATTAGCCCACAACCACAGCTTTAGCTTTGCAGGTGCATGGTCAGATTATACATTTGTAGTTATAGTTGTTATGGTTTAATCCTCAATTCACCACAACGGGTTTAGCTAAAACACTGCTTGTACAACACAGCTGGTTCGTTATTCAAATTATACAAATCATAATTTTAAATGCAAAGTTAATTTAAATCTTGTCTCGAGCTGCATCAGAGTATGGATAATATGGTATTAATGGTACTGGTACATAAACATAACGTGCTCGTTGTGTATTCCCTGTTTGCGTTTTCTGGCGTGGCGTGGGCCCGCTGGGCTTGTTTTATTTTATCAATTCCAATTACCTTATTTTATTTCTATTCTAATATTTCTAATTCCGAATTTCTCTACCTAAGGCTGCACTGATTTCTTTCGTTTGACGTTAACATCAATATTTAGTTTAACACTTTAATATCATAATACATATAACCGAATGACTCAATGTGCTTTGTCATTGTACATTAAATGCTGGATGTTATTGTTAGTGTAAGTGAACGGACATAACATTAACAGTGAACAGGATTACAGGATGTCAATTCCTTGTCACTGGTGGAATGGTGGATTTGATAGTCGATATTGCAACCCTAATTTGAATAATAATGTGTAAGCCAACAGCCAACTTGAGCAATGTATTCGTGGAAGTCTAAATTATTATCTTGAACTTTGAACAACATTAAAGCTGTTCGTAGAAGTTATATTATAGCCATATTACAATACGGACTACACGCACATTACCGTAACATATCGATATGGATGGATATCATTCGACCAACTTGCGCGGTCGACTTGGTGGAGGGTAGGTTATGACATACTACGAACGAAGCTTCCTAGTTTAGTTTAGATTTAGTTAGGGGATGGTTAGATTTTTGATTCGCAGAATCTGTCTATCTGTGGCTGTCGCCTGTGAGTTCAACGTCAGCGTTCATTAAACTGATAACAATTTAATGACTCATCATCTATCATGCTGCATGGTTTGATTGGATAAACGTAAAGTTTGATAAAACGATAAAAGGTTTTGACATTTTGTTTGATCACGTGTTTAGTTTTGAGTTCAATGTTTTCAGCATGCTACAGGTTTTTGTTTTGCATGAAGTTGGTAAAAAAACAACATAAACATTTGTGTTTAAAGGCTGTTGATTGTTGATTGAATTTATCCTTCCTGTTCTATTTGGTAGACTTTTGCGTAGTAAACAGTTACAGAACATAACCATGCGATTTGTTTGACCTCTTACCAACTATCTGGGTAGCAATCGGGGGCTTTATAATAGGGTTCGGGTTCACCATTGCGAGTTTTGACATCTACATACACATACCGTAACCGTAGTGCTACAGTCGTACTAGTCCAATACATCCATTTCTCCTTAAGTTTGAAAGCCAGATTATTTTTAATTATTTCAAATTATCACTGGCTCTATACTATAGTGTATAATCTTAACACAGAGCTAGCGAAGACAGGTAGCCGACCAGACCACTTTGGTTGAATGTTGTTGTAGTTCAACGGAACAACGCGACGAAGGAATTTACTATTTAATTACACCTGCCTCCCATTACTATTAATATACAGCTGTGATTTTGTAATTGTGACCAAATAGTAGACAGTGATAATTTAATAATGATAAAGTGATACAGCACTGTGCATTGTGCATTAACTCGAAAGTCACAGCACGATTTCAGTCAGTTAGTTTAATTAAGTCTGCTGACTGTTGTGGTTCTTCTCAAATTCATACATTCATTCATCAGTCGACGCGATGTACTGATGAGAATGAGAATGACAGCATGGTTTGACTTGACAGAAAATACAGAGCTCAGCTCATATTCTCTTAATAAAGCAAGTCTTGTTACATGTTGTAATGTAAATGTATTAATTATAATAATACACATACAATGTACCACGCTATAGTTTATGAGATTTTGCAATTCTGCGTCTATAGTCGATATCTTTGTATACCGTAATAAGAAAATTGCTAGGGCTAACGATAAGTTAAGTTTAGTTTGACAGACTTTCTGGCACTGGCCTGGAAATATTCATTTGGTTTGGTTTCTGTAGCTGGTAAATGTAGTGTCACTCACGACAGAACTCAAGACACGAGGAAGTTTGTATGTACAGTTTTCATACGATTAGGGTTTCTTAAAAGTTACAATAGTGCCAGCACATGACTAATTAAACGGTTGCATTCGGAAGGAAGGTCTTCTTACTAGATTCAGCTTTCATTTCTATTTTGGAGCATCTAGGCTCGGTGGATGAAGTATGACGGCGAATACTAGTTCTTATATTATTCTATAAATAATTAAACCAGTTGGGCACAGCACAACTCTAGGATGTCAAGTTTTACAATTACTGCAATCACACATTTTATAATTTAGAATTTGTAACTGAACTAAATCAGGAGTCTGTGACGAATGGTCCAGAAATATAATAGTAGGGGTTAGAAATTATAGAAATTGCAAGGAGGGGTGTCAAAAAGTTTTAATTGATTTTTCAAATCAAAACCAGAAGTGTAGAAGTCTGTAATAAAACTGACAGAACGTAGCTAGTTTGAAATTGAAAATATCCTGTCAGAATACAGTTTCGATTATAGTAGATGTGAATTTGTCACATAATTTAAGAAATGATTGCGTAAAGAGAAGCCTTAGGGATGATGGCGGTGCCATACTGCCATTGCCATGCATTCATGCTTACAACAATTGCCATTTCTATTCCCAAAAATATTTAACTTGTGCCTACAGAATTTCCTGTACTGTCTATCAAGTGTCAAGCTCAGGTTGCACTTGAGAAGCAGAACTAGGAAGGAAGGTGCAGTTAAGCGCTGGCGCCGACCTTGGCCTATTTCGGACTTTTCGGGATTTTACTCGAGAAATCCTCGTAGCCTGCCTTTTTAGTTCTAGTACTAGTCCGTCAGTTCAACAAACAGCTTAACATATAATTTGTTAATATTTTTCCCCTTGTAGAATACTTGAAGAGGAGAAGGACTACAAATTGCACGTTATTTGTGCATTGAGCACTTTAAAGAAAGTAGAAACATTTCGTCCGTTTGAAAAATGAAGCTACTTGAGACTACAGATGATCAGAAGACAGTAAGACTTGGAATCGTTAAACTCGGAACGGCAGTTGGAAAAGTAATGATTTTAATATTTTTAATTTTTAATTTCGTTCTTCATTTTAGAATGGGAGTATCGGAGAAAGTAAAGATTGCCTATTTTATAATTTTTATTTCTAGATGAAATATGCATTGATTGACGAGACGGATATTCCAGTAATTCATGAGTACAAATTTGACGCTCGATTAGAAATCGATAGGTAAGACTAGGATTGTCTGGAATTGTTTGTACTGCTGAGTTTTTAAAACATGTAATCATCTAAACATGTAACAATCAAATCGTTTCAGGAATGGTGATGGGATCAGAGTCATCGCTATGGGACATCCAAAGTCTGCCAAGTCCGGCCCACTTCCTCTGCAAAATATTCTTTGGTACGTTACATTTGATCAAGTTTCAAGTAATATTCAATATTTTTTTAAATCAATGCCTAGTCAAGAGTGTAATTGTGAAAATGAAGCGTTGGCGTAAAAAGGCTTGACTTAAGGATTAACAAATTCATTCATTACATTGGAGTGTAAATTGTAACGAGACACTTCAATATTTAATTTTAATGGCATTACTTTTTAGATCAAGAAATAATGAATGGGAATGAGATAGTTAATTCGACGTCTTGCCAGATTCTACAATTTTGCTGACTCACTGACTGTATAAAATATTATTATCAATAATCTTAATATTAAATTCTGGTTGCAGGCAACATCGGAATGGACCTGTTGAGAATGGATATTTTGTGTGCCACTTGAATGGAATCACAATGGACAACCGTATTGACAATTTGACACTAGTTCCAAAATGGGTTTCCAGGCGAGAGCAAGATGCTATTCTTCGGTCTAGATGTATTGAACCAAATATTTGGGAGCAGGGAGTAAGAGAACCAGTCCAGGCCGTAGCTCAACCTCAACCAGTACATGGGGGTGACGGAGATGATATGTCTAGTGATGATGAGTTTGACGAGGCATTTTCCCGTGGAAGTGACCCTAATAAGAGGGACAAACGAAGACGCGGTGAAAATTCCTTGTATTGGAAAGCCATTACTCAACTACTTTCAAACGAGACTGAAGAAGTGTGTTTTAGTTTTTAAACGAATTTAATTCTAAATGTAATTCTGAATTAATTTAATAACTAATAATTTTTAATTTACAGCAACGAAACGCCAGTAGCGCTCCTTGCTCTCGAGCTTATTATACCACTGAGGGAGAATTGATCTCAAGAGATTGTCCGTCATTCTATTTTTTCGAGTGTCACTATCCCCCGTGCACAGCTGTAGAAACGGAACCCCGAGAATTTGCCATGTGTGGTCGATGTCAGGTAAATATACATAACACTTACACACTGACGTTAGCCTTGCTGAACAATCACTAGAATTTTGTCTATCCTAAACCAACAATTTATTTTTATAGCAAGCAAGATATTGTGGCCGAGAATGTCAACGTGATGACTGGACAATACATCGTGACAATTGCAATGAGACTCATCGTCGAAGTAGTCATTCCTCAAGCCGTTCTTTGAGAACTGGTCATCGTAGCGTTACTAGAAGTGACGCAGACCGATGATGTTCATTTGTAACTAAAATTACTGAACTAATTTAATTCCTGTCTACAGACACCCCATTCCCGCGATAAAGAGAGAATAGACGAGAACTGTATGTGTATAATAATAATAATAATAATAATATGAAACTCTTAATCAGAGTAACAGATGACGGACAAGGTATTTTTGACTGATGTTATACATTTGATATAACAATTCCACTATTTGTATTGTTTAGAAGTAAGAGTTAAAGAAAAGAAGAGACATTTAAGAATCTAACACACCGACAACGGGATTATTGGATCTTGTGGAATATCACAATATCATTAGTTTGAGAACGATGGTTTTCAACGTTAACTTTCTTTTTTAATATTGACAACTTTATTTTTTTTGAGACACGACGACGACGCCCATATGTTAGTTCAATGACGAGAAAACGATAATGTTTTTAAGTACTACAATACTGCTATGGCGTTTCAGAATAAATGGAAAACTGAAATAAAAATGATACCAATTTAAACAGAACTTTATAGTTGTACTAATTTATCAAGGTTTATAAATACTACTCACCAAGTAATCTCTGTGGAGAAAACGAATTTTACTTCTTGGATATGATGAAAAGAACAGACGCATTCAAGAAATCGGAAGAAAACGTTCATTTTTATGACATAATTTACACTTTCATTACAGAATCTTTCAAAAACAAAAACATGAAAATATTTGGGTTTTAGCTACGTATAGTTTATCTAATAAGTTTCTAGTAAGCCTGCACTTTTGTGTTCTCGAAGCCATCGTGACACCTGAGAAAATTTTGAATAATAATTAGACTGTTTTATTTTATTCTTTGAGGAAACATAATTATCGTCGAAATCATAAGGCATTAAGGTTTTCATTTTCAGGATAACAAAGTAACTCTGACTTGATTCCGCTTGCAAGTAATTATGGCAAGCTAAACATATAACGAAGGCCAACTCAGGACTCAGGAATAGACTTGAAATTTTAACTACCAAATAGAAAAATATTAACACCAAAACCTCACTCTTAAATATTTCTCAGTTTCACAATGGCTAAATAAATGCTTCTGGGGGATAACACATTTTACCTAACCGTATTTTGGTTTCTATTCTAAATGTTTGGTAAGGGGTCTACTCTACACTTGATCGACCTAATTAGCCAATACTTTTCTATCTTGTACCATCTCAGATATTTAACTTACTCAGGACACGGGGCAGCACCTTGAGTAGTATTAAGTTTAAAAAATGCCCTCTTGTCTTGACAGTCTAACAGGCTTACAAAAAAGTAGAGCTTAGGGTGTCGCGAAAGTGATTTAGAGATTCAACAACTTTCCTATTCCTATATCAGTATCGGCACTAATTTAAGAAAGACACAATATACGTATATCTGAAGCTGAATTGTGAAGAGCATGAATCTTAGGAAAATCTACCCAATGCAATGTAGGCATGAAGTTTGTTCTTTTTAAATATTGCGTTGAAATATTTCAAAAAGGTACTATTTCGTATGTTTAACATTATCGGCAGTTACATTTATTATATTGCCACTACCACTACATAGTTTAGGGGTCACTCTACCACTAACACCCCCACACAAATTCCACACCCCCGAATGCAATAAATAGAATCATTACAATTAAGTTACTAATTAAAAGGAGGTAGCTACTCGTATAATATAGTATTTATCTGCATATAGCATTATAATAATATAGCGCGTTAAATTGCACATGAGAATAAAAGTGCATTCTTTAAAAGCTCTACTCGCAACACTTATAACAGGTACACTAATTTTAGTACAATATCTAGTATAATAACATGAATTCATTTTTTCCAGTTCCTAAATAGTACGATTGAACTATTTGATCTAAAATACTACTATTACATGTGGACGACGTATTCATTACATAGGTTGTTGAATTGTGGAGCAAATTGTTTTTCATTGCAATGCACCGAAACAAAGGACTTCGTTGTCTCCAGCTCGGACATCCGTATTTGCATAAATATATTGTACAAAGTGAATATTGGTGAGGTGCGCGTTGATAACAAATGTAACTAGTTATTACTGGTCAGGAGTTGTATAAACAGAGTAATGTAGAGTTATTCAGAAGAAATTGTCTAAAATAGTTACGTTTCAAAAAGCTAAAATGTGATCGTCTGATCGTTCGTATTGCCCCGTCGGTTTGCCGCACTATGCTATGTAGAGAAATTACGTAAGCGGCGATTCCATATGACAAATAACATACGAAACGAAAGATTTGTTTGTTTGTATGTTTTATGGGAAATGACAAGTAAACAAAGAAAAATTTCTACTAATGCTGGACTTTTGGACAGTTTGAGCTTCCATTTCAATAGGATATACTGAGGAGAGGACGCCTTGAAAAACGGCTCATTATTGTGACAAGATCTACAATTAACGTCTACAATTTCTGCTGGACTAGGTCATCTGCCCTTATCACAGTTTTAAGAAGATCCGCTGGTGTTTAGATAATATTTGTCATTGTGTGAAGAAAATTGTGGATCTGTTAATATATGGAATCACCGCTTCCCCGCTTTAGTGTGCGGCTAGTACCATCGGTCAAGGATTTTATGTTGACCAATCGGTTCCAGTCGCAAAGATTCATCTGTCGTCGTTATCTAATCACTAGTCTGTTCATCGAATTTTCCACTGAGTACTTGTTCTCTCAGAGATTTCACGTCAGAAAATACTTGATAGTTCCTTTTGATTCCTCGAGGCAAGGCTCGGCATGATGCCAGGTTTAGATTTACAAGTTGTAAACAAGAACGAAGTATAACCTTAACACTTTCGAAAGACACGGATGAACCACACAAATCTAGAATCCTTAGCGGAGGTTTCTTTCCTTCAATGTCTACTTCTTCAGATAATGCCTTCATTGCCAAATTAATTGCATCCTCGTTCGGAGTCCAGGAGAAATCAATTTCTTTGAAACTGTGCCTCCATTTCCGAACTATGAGTTCTAGCCCGTCTGTACTGGATTTTGTAGCGTAACAACCTACGGAAAAATTAGAAATGATTTTGTTAACTCAACTTTTTCAATTAATTTATTCCAAGCTAAACATTATAGACAAGATCACTGACCTGACAGGTATAAATGCTCCAAATCCCACGCTGGAACACGAACTAAACCAGAGTCACTAATTTTTGTACAACCTCGAACGTCGAGCAGGCGTAGTTTCTTGGAACTCTTGACGATTCTTTCCAAATCACTGTCATCCAACCCCTAGTATCAAATTAAGCATAAAATGAGGGCTCGAACAAGAATTGATAAAATGTTCTCTAAAATAGGAAAAGTAATCTTACCGGGCTTTTCTTGGGATTCACCGCTATACTCAATTCTTCCAAGTTTGGAAATCCTGGTGCAGCAGCCTGTACAACCAAAAACATGCAGTTGAGTTAAATATTTTGCATGAACACATTGAAGATAATCTGCCAAATCTAATCCAACTGTACTGAATGTATTTGTAATTTAATTACCTGATCTTTCAAGGAAGTTTCCCCTAAAACAACTTCAGTATTTGTGAGTCGAAGAATTTTCAATAACGGACATCCTTGTTGGAGTTGTTCTACACGTATAACTATGGAGTCCCTCCGCGGGGATGTAATATTTGACAAGTCCAGAACTTGCAGATTTGTACTGAATTCCTGTTAGGAAGAATACACCGTTAGTTTTACTTTGAATAATATACCGGTTTATTTAGATTTCAGAACTTACTGCTAAAGATGAAATAATTTGTGGGCAGTTAGCTAAACAATTATTTGCCAATGACAATAGAGACAGACGGGGACCCATGGCTTCCGCTGCGTCCCCCAATGCACCTGGCGAAATTGCACTTTTTGAGTTAGGAGTTGCCTGCAGAAAGATCAAGTTCATTCATATTAATATTTTACACTTTTGATGCGGCATGTACACC
>JAQGCB010003040.1:0-10407 GCA_034698835.1 Protaphorura tricampata | reverse complement strand
TCGGGTTAGATTGGAGAAATATTTGTTTAAGACATTAACTTCGCATTTCGCAGCTCGCCACACACATTACACAACCTCTTCGTGTGAAACTAGGATGATCAACGAAGGTGATGAGACCGATCGAGAAAATAACGTACACGAAAAGTCATTTCAATTTGCTGTAGAATTCTATTTGGTGCAATATTTTCAATTCATTTGTAACATGTGTAGGATTTTTGACGAGGAAAACTTCGAGGTATGCATACTAGACCAAAATATATTGAGGAATTGTGACAATGTAATTTATGTTATTGGAAATAGTGTTAATGGCAAGATAAATAGAGAAGGATATCCGTTGGGCTGAGATCGTGGCATAATTGACATAATGATTGAATCCGTCCCGGATTGTATGATCCAGTCAGATCAACAACACAAATTCACCCGGATGAGTTCTGCATTCGGTGCACTGGGTGAAGTTGACACACGGATATGGTTTCGTTTAGTTCTCACAGTGTGAACCCTTCTGTATAATAATGATTAGGCATGGACGATTATGTGGCTGGTGACCTCGCCCATGCCTAAATAGGATAAATGAAATGTGGACAAAAGAGTCACGTGCGGAGTCACGTGACCCAATCCTTTCCACAAACAGAAGAATTGTTATGCCCTAAAATACGACCTAACCCCTTGGTTATGATTATGCAATGTATTCAATTTTCAATTCGAATCAGGATAAAGGCACATGAGATTGTATACATTATATTATGCATTTAATCATACAAAAATAACATCCAAAGAATGTGAATTATGGTTAGGATCAGGATATGGTTTCATAATTTTGAGCTAGAAGTGTACTACAATGTATCGGTGAAGATTTGGAGCTCGTGACTAAAGTAGATATGTGTTTCTTAAGTATTATTTTGCCTCACTCCATTCCATTGTGTTAGATGAGACTTTGACTTCCGTCTGAAGATTCACGTACGTGTCTCGCCCGCCCTTTTCTTCGTATAAAATATAAACTACATACACACCAAAGCTCAAGAGGATGTATAGATTCAGGATTCGATTTCGACTTACTACGAAGGATTCTCATATTGTTCACTTAAGAGTTGGACAACCTTATTTTCACGCTTTAACCTCTTAAGTCTCTTGAGGAACTGGGGAGCTGGGAAAGCTGAACTCGATTTATTTCCCTTTTACACATTTCTTCAGTCGAGGCTTTCTCCTGCCGCATTTCCCCTTCCTTTCACTGTGAGTGTACGGTGTGGGGCTCCTGATCGCATGGACTTTTGTTTATCTCCTGAACAACACAACTTACAACACAGCATTAGCTCCGGAAATGAACATTTATTATTTCGTGTGCGTTTCCTTTAGTTCAATTTGTAGAACGGAAATGAGTTTGACCCCGCCGTTCTCTCCAGGACTCAGCTTTATACGCTCTAAAATGTTGTAAATACAGTTGTAGGAACTGACCGAATTCAGAATTCTTCAACTCCTCCAAAGTTAACACAAATCTGTATCTGTATCTGTATCTTTGCATCTAAAAATTCAAATTTGTTGAAATCACTCTTTCAAAATCGGGATTTAGGAGGAAACTAGAACCGACTAGAATTTCCTAGGTATTTTCTTCTTAACACGAGTAGTTTCTTTAAAAGTTAACCTTGCTAAAGTCAATCTTACGTGCCTTTTTACGGGAATATGAATGAAATGACTACTTCCCTGTCCGAAGTCTAGAGCTATTCGGAAAACTCACTTTAATTGGATGTCCACAAACAATGATTCACTTGGTTCATTCCGAATGCCCAGTTTTCCGGTTTGTTATTATCTGGTATGCCGGGTAGAAGTGAATCTACCACCGATCAGCTCCGGCAACCAATAAAAGGCATTGCACCGAAAATGAACTAGATTCCAAAATCAATTCCTTTTTGCTCATATCTCATGTACATTCCCACACTCCATTCCGAGTACACATAATGCATGCATGCACACAGTAGTGGTGGTGGTGGATTGGATCTTACAGCGTAGCAGTCTTGCATGCTCATCTACTCGAAGTGTAGTAAGTAATCACGACGTGTTAATTAGGAATGGGAGATGTATACTCCCACGGGCCCTATCTCTCTTGCACAAGTCACACTCTGTTTTATACTATGTACTCGAAGAGAAAGTACTACACAGAGGGAGTGAAGAGTCTAAACACGACCATAGTCAGGAAGAGACAATGAGTCCCTTGGACAGCCAACTTTATTTTACAATTCACTCTCAACTATACCAGGTTTTATTTCTATGTTCATTCACATTCACTGTACGCGTGTATGTATGTAGAAGTCCATAATTCTGATGCCTGAGAGTCCTATTGAGAATTTCTGAAATACAACAAGGAACTACACATACAATATGCTATGAAACTAGTAGTGAAGGAAAAGTTGAAGGAAGTTACCGTTACTTTAGTACTTTTATACTTGTTATAGTCACTTCATTCACCAATCTCCTTTTCGTCGGTCCCTTTGAGTACCTATCTCGCAAAACTCTTCAACTGAGCATCGAGACTAAAACTAGAGTCTTGGTGGGATGAGTATTAGTGGAAATTCAAGTTCCACCCATGCCGACGAAGAGTAAAGGGCTAACAACTTCAAGGATCAACCAGAAACACTACACCCGCAGGGTTGAAAAGTCTTACTTCACTCATAGACTTTACTCAGTAGCACTTGTGGTTTCGTTTACGGGTTCGATTTCATTGGTGGACAAAGCGTGACTCTTTATTAGGGATTTATTCCATTGGAGTTTTTTCTTAGCTCTGAAGGTGACTTTTGTCAAACAAGTCTAACGAATTTTTTTATGAGAGCATTGAATACAACTGTACGTACAATGTGTTTCAAATCAGACGTGGTTGTTATTTAACGAATGGCGAATATTTGTTTCTGAAAAATTCACTTCAAACTGCTTTTTGAAATAAGAACAGCATAAAATAAAACGATTTCTTTTAATATCTCTGACCACAATTCTGCTCACAATTTCGTTCTCCCTATAGCTATAAACGTAGAACAACGCCAATAATGAATTTGAACGAGCATTTCACCCTCCCCTGTAATCTGAGTTGATTATCACGTCGGTCGTCTGGATAATGATTTATAGTCGGGACGTATAACGAGAAAGGATGACATTAAATCAAATGATAAGAAGAGAAACTCAGTCAGCTCAGTTCCATATTATCGTTCTTAATATTATATCATTGATATATGATCAGTAGTGCCAGTATATTGCAGATGTCACAGAAGCTGAACAACTTCTCAAGTTACTCCCTTGCACTTGTAATCATCGAGACGATATTTTTTATATGAATACATAGGTAGTCCACTACAAGTACGGATTTTCTGAATTAAACTTCACTTCTTAAGGTTACAATTCTTGAACTTCACTGGATACTGGTTGCATGGTTTGAAACATCAGTTCGTTGGACAAAAACGACCTCAAATGAAATACATAAAATATGAGAGTTGTCTCAAACTCAAGTCACAAAATGTTATGCCCGTGGGAATGAATTTGTAAGGAGAGATGAATAAAATGGATGATGGAAAGTGGAAGACGAAATTAAGAGTGTGTTTAGGACAGAGAAAGAGAGGGAGAAGGCGACACTTGATTAAAACTCTCTTGAGACTCCTCTTGACTTCATTTTCGGGCTCAACTTGAGTTGTCTAATTTGGCTAACCTCCCTCTTCATTATACTATACCACTCTTACCATACATATCTATTTCTATCTATCTGTGTGTTGAAGTAACTACGGAATTTTAAACAGTTTTGAACTCTGCCAGCTTTGTCATCGACTACACTAAGCAATTCTGCTAAGAACCGTATTTTTTATTAGTTTATAATTCGTAAATCAATATTGCAACATTTTCGGTCAATGTATTTGAACAATGTTGACGAATCTTGTCTAGGTTCAGCTGGTTACGTGGAAGGGTCAAAAATTTTAGATTCTGGAAATGATGTTCTAATTGCAGGAAGCCTCTACTTCCGCTGTTAAATTTTTGAAATCGTCATATTCAATCAGCGCACGACTTATTCTATTCCGTTCACTGTTCAGATACGGGCGGCTTTCTACCAAATAGTGCTGATCAGTTATATGAAAGGTGACCTGCGTAGAGTAGACAATGGCATTATGATTGTAAAATATCAAGGTTTCAAAATTTTGGGAAATCATCCAAACTAAAGCTCAAGATTACTACTAACTACTCTTACTACTCCAGTTGGGCCCTACCTCGCCAGTTGGGTAAATTCGCATCAATTCTAGTTAGGAATTTCGAGTAAAAATGTGTATTTGCTTTTAACTAATGATTATAAGGATTTATGATTTGAACCTTAGATGGGTAGCATTATAAAAAAAATGTACCTCTACGTCTGACAGTCGGAAAAAGAATTAATGAAAATGTTCGGAGGCTATCCACCGCTGCTTGCTTGCAACCAGCATGAAACCAAGTCTCATTAGCATCCTCTAAATTAGACCAATTTCTTCATTAGACTCTGGCACTCGCTCCGTTGCTTGCTCTCCTTAACTTGAATCCTCCTGTGAATTGTTTCTACACTCAAGTCTCGAAAGAACTAGACTGAGAGTTTTTTCTAATTTCGGTTACACGAGGAATATATTTTCGCCCTAATCCCGTTCTCATATTCGCTCCTCCCAAAAAAAAATTAAGTTCTTCACAGCGCACATGGTTTAACAACTGAAAGTATTTTACATAAACTATCTCTCGGGTTTTCAACCATATTTTCTTTTCTGTGCATGATGATTCCGAAAGAACTCGTGCCGACGCGCGACGTCTTGACTTGACTCAAGCTAATAAGCATGAAAATGTAAATGTAGCCCTGTAATGTATGTCAATGAGAATGAGAGGCTTATTGTATGTATGTGTGTGTGTGTGTGCAAGTTTAAATTCTTCTGTAAGTAAAAGGCAAAGGCTAAATGTCGAGTAGGAGAAAAGACCATTAGTTACACTCGACTTTTTCCACTCGCTTTTTGTTTCAAGTCACACTCACTCATTGGATATTCGTGACTAACGAGAATCCGGAGCATCATCCCCGGGGATGGATTTATCCCAGGAAATTTTCAGCTCCTCTTCTTTCTTTCTTTTTCCGTAGATTTTTTCCTTCGTCAGATATATATTACCCCTCTTCTACGGCCTGTACGTATACGTACGACTGTACTTTCACTCTCAAGTAGAAAAAAAGTTCCAATTCGGAACGGAACTATGTATGTAAGTAAAGTACGTGTACTTTTGGTTCACAAGCTGAGAGTTCAGTTTAAGAGGAGAACGTGTAAAGGCAAAATTGGTACTAGAATGAAGGAGAAAGAGGCTATAAAACACGAGTCTCTCATTACGAGGGACTATAGAAATCTATTTTACTTCTTCTCAATCGACTCAATAGACATTTCTGTGGACTCTTTATGGCCAGTATTTGTGGCTCAAGAACTCAACAATCACAGGTCATTTCGTCGGATTCATTCCTATACAAAACAAAGTTCTTAAACGATGTCAGTCAAACAGTATCGAAACATTTCAAAGAAACTTGGTTAATTTTTACAATGAATGTTTCTAGTTGGCGGGTTTTGAACACAATTATTTGACGAAATAAGTAAAAGTGTTTCGAACTTAGCGTATTAAGTAAGATTCTTGAATATTTAACTCCATCGTGCAAAATTTTACTTATTGAACAAAGGGAGAATTTGATTTATACTATGGAAGTACGCAATACACCATTCACAAAAAAAATCCGAAATCCCACTTTCATTTCTGGCTTGTACGAAAGGGTTAAATTTAAAAATCCGTATTCCTTCAAGTTGAGTTTAGGAAGTATATTTCCTACTCTCCACATACTACTACATGTGGATCCACTCTACGGGTCTTAATAGGGAGGAAGAATCATTGTAATTCACAAAGGAGAAAATATTTGCATTGCAAATCATCTTTTTGCCTGTACGCTACTGCGCCCTCCTTGCATACTTAAACCTCCACTTGAATACATAGTGCTTTCTCCTATCTGATACAATGATTTTAGTCATGAATCGGCTAACGCCTTCACGTTAGAATAGAAAATAGAACACTGTAGGAATTTGGAGAACTTCCATACTCTCAGTCTCAACGTATTATTATCCGCCCTCCGAAGAAAGAAAGGGTATTTTACGTTCTTTTTTTCTTTCTAAGCACGATTCTATGGACTAAGTGTTCATAGCGATGGAATAGAACTCGAACGTCAGGCGAAGTCTAACCGAGACTGAATTTTTTCTTGCCTTCATGCATAATTTAGTTTGGATTAATAAAGTATTCAAGAGCGATTCTTTATTCTTTTTTTGGAATAATTTATTAGTTCAGGAAACTAATTCTTTCTGAACATAATGAAGTTGCTTTTAGATTCAGTGACGATGACACTGTACTTGATTCTGGACGACTGGGCGTTTAAATAGTTAAAACCCATATTGGAGATACTGATGCGTCCTCCACTGGACAACCGGATACATTAGACACTAGGTCCCGCCAATATTGGAGATACATTCAATGGGATTTTATCAGAAGATCGTGACTACTGTTTTCCGTATAAATGTGTATAGAAATTAAAATTTTACGTGACAATGTTGTGACTTTGGGTGAGCAGATCTGTGCGAACGCTGCTTACCCGGTTATTACTGAATTTTGTACATACAATACAAAACCCATGTGATCTTAAAAGTAACTAAAAGTTACGAATGACGACTGGTGCATGACAATCATCTATCGTAGCCGACTATATAATTTATTGCCTATTTTATGAACACTGGTGTGAAATTAGCATTCCTAAATTAACATGAATACGAAATTGTATGAAGTGTAAGATACCCCTTGATTAATTTTTCTTCAACTTTGCATATTCCGACCTCATTTTTTCGTTACACTGAAGCTAGATTTGTTAGAACTAAACCAAATATCACAGAAGAGTACAAACTAATTTTAAAATTGGCTCTTCAGTTGGAACTAGTACCTATAACCTATTTCTAGTACAATGTTCTCAGCATATATGTATTTTACTACACTTTAGTTATTCGTAGATAGGGTTGACCGAAAAGAGAAATTGTGTACAATGTAATGTAAAGTACTTTCTAGAATTGCAAAATCCCAGGAGAAAGTGAACTAGTACTCTGACAGGGAAGTCGAGTCTATTTCATTACATTTTAAATCAGAGGCAATGTGTTTGAATTTGGGAGAGGATGAATACGTACGTGTGAGCTATCAAATACTTTGTGTGCATGGTTCGTGAGCTACTTTATTATTAGCCCATGCAATCTAACTAACTATGACAAAGTAATTAAAATGTGTTAATTACATTCTGCACGGAGGAAAGTAGGGATAGGAGCTATACAGAGAGAATGTCACGTTGTGCTATGCTGTTCGTAGAAATGAAATCAACTCAATCTCTAAAAGGCATTTCTGTAAACGAATACAAATTCTATGCTATCAACAAAACTAGTTAGAAGTAGAAGTGGAGTGGTTGGATGAAAATATATGATGTTACACCAAATAAAGTTTGTGTGAGCGAGAATATCTATGTTAGTCAACTCACTCTCAGATAATATTGTGTAGTTTTGTCGCGTTTGTATTATTGTGAAGCAGAAAATTAGATGAGATGAGGTGCGATGTTTCCAATCTAACAAATTTATCGGAATTGCTTCTCTTGGTCCATTGGGACGGCATCGCGTCGGGTTGCTCGGATCGGATGCATGGAATTGGTTCTCGAATGTTTTTTGGGGTAAAATTAACTTCCTGTCAGAATTTACGGGTTGGACAGGATGAATAAATTTTAGTGGAAAAGAATAATTGAGCAAATTGCTTCTTTACTAGTTTGTTGTTTAAACGTATATTTAATCTGCTTCCTATTTGAAATATTATAAACTAGTTAGTTAATTTTTTTTCTTCAGAATTTCATTAATTTCACACCACCCTTAAAACTAGACAATTGTAGCTCATAATATTTTGGCTAAATACCAGATGATATGAAAAATAACAATGAAAATGAAAAATTAAAAGTTAGAAATCAGTATGTAGTCGTTCAGGAGCGTCAGAACGACAGAATACATAGTTTCACAATTTCCTACGCTTAATTAACAAAACTTTAGAAGAGTAAACTGTCAATATTAAAATATACGAACAAAATTGGTCAATAGAATATCTGTTGAATAGTCAGAGCGGAAGATGCTAGTCTTATCTAGGTTCACGTCTTATGCTAGGCCTTCAAATGTACGACATACAAAAAAAGTTTACCAACTATGCCACACGAACATTGCAGTTATACCTGTCGTTTTTGTACACAAGTTTTTCTCTTCTCCGTTACTAGTTTCAGTTTGCGAAGAAGAAAACATGCCGTCAAAAATGCAGTACATCTTTTAGACGTAATTTGACACTTTACGCGACCCTTGAACTCCCAGAAGACTTCCTTAAGAAAAATGGTGAAAACTTACTCCCGTGACATTTTTCTGGTAAAAATTGTGTTCTCGTTCCTTCCATGTTTTCGATTTTCTCAGTCGACCCGACCCCAAAATTCTGGAGGAAATCTACACCAAGTTTTTCTTCTTTAAGTCTTTTTGTAAATTAACCTAGAAATATTCGGTCAGACACAGTTAGATATAGTACTTTGAATTCCTTGAGTTTTATTATGTTTGTATAGTAATATTTTTCTTTCCTGTGAATTCTGTGGGGTTAGCGAGGTCCCAAACAGTGAAAATGTCTGGCTGAAGATTTAATTTCTAAAAGAATTTGAAAGAATTTCTAAGTCAACTTTTAATAGGACTAATTTTTAAAAAGAACTTTGCTACTAGTGAAAGGTTTCTCGCGAGCCAAATGGAATGATGTTTCGGTTCCCCTTACAATCGGGTGTCAACTAACGATTCTATTTTTGAAAGCTATTCAAAATGTGCGTTCGGTTTGAACAAAACTGTGGGAGCATATGTACGATGTAACACTGCCAGTAACACAGGACGGTCGAATTGAAATAAAACAGTAATATGTTTTGGAGTGAAATTAGCAAGTAACATGGAAGTCTGTTGTTGGAATCAATTATTTACAAGATTTTGTGCTCCGGGAGGAGAGTGAGTATGTAAAGGGCATTCATACATTTCAATGCACAGACAAATAAAACTAACATACAAATGTAACGTACAAATACAAACATAACTGCTGGAAGGAATGGGTTAGGTTTTAAAAAAAAGACTAGCCCGGGACTAGTACAGGGTGGCAGGCGAGCGGAGGAGATCGGTCGGGAGAAAGTGAAAAAAAAACTGGGCTCAGGAAACAATAAAGTTTTCTCATCCGGAGTTATTCAATTTTTGATGAAGTCTCGGAGTCTACTCTCCACTCCTCTCTTCCCATTTCGACTCTCTTCCCTCGTTCCAAAGGATTCTACGACCTCTACAACCAGCTTATTCTCAGGAAGTTGTAGAACAAATACTCTTCATACCTCCAATGTATTTTAACAACACAGAACGGAGAGTCTGAGCATTGCCTCCGGATCCGGAAGTTCGTGGTAATACTTACAGGATCTTGAAATCCACTGCCATGCAGTTTCAAAAGATAATCCTCAGTTTTAAATGTAAGTCTGTAGTTAGTAAACTAGCTACGGATTTTGTAATCAAACTGCAAGAACATTTTAAAAAATACAATGTCGATATATCTTTTTCAAACTTCCCATGAATGAATCGGATTTAGACTTTTACTACTATTTGAAAACTCCAAGTTTTAGTTTGAATGAAAACCGGAAGCTCACACGTTGTGCGGAAATTGCCAGAACAAATTTATAATGTATAGCTTTTTGATTTGAACCCTTGCCCACTGGACAGATGAGAAACATCCAAAAACATCCAAAAACAATTTCAGAGCTAAAACTATGGATAAGAGTGCAAGCCTTTCCTAAAAGGAAAAATATATATATATGAGTTCAAATTCTCCTGTGGTTGGATAGAATTTTGTATGTAAAGGGGAAAATGGTGTATTTGGAGAAAGCTTCCAATTTTCTATAAACCTGAGAGGGAAAAATGACCAAGGCGGGTCGCGTCCACTCAAGGAAACAAGAGAAATCTATCAAATCCTTGATCCATTACTTCCAATCCAAAAAAAAATTCCCAAAGGGTCAGATACTAGTGCTCAGTCCAACATTTCTCTTGCCTCCCGAATCCACAATCATGGCCTTAGACTTTCGTATGTAGTAGCACAATTCAATTCTACAGACCTATGATGCCCCTTGCATACGTATTGAGTTTGAGCTTAGCTTATGACAGATGAAAAGAAAGTCCAAGTTGTTTCCTACAATTTGTATCCATCGGACGACAGTGTCACGGACAGGAAGGAAGGAATGGAATGGAATGAAAAAAAAAGGAAATGAAGCATCATGAATTTTTCTACAGACGATTT
>JAQGCB010003039.1:0-10410 GCA_034698835.1 Protaphorura tricampata | reverse complement strand
AAACTACTGGTCTAGGTGCATATTTTATATACTTTTTATTCTTACAGCCCCTCGATATTTCGCGTGGAAACGCTTCAATGAAGGATCATCCCACAATCTTGGATGCAATTGAAATTGAAAATAATGATTTTATTGTAAGGAATGCACTCATTGATTTTTGTAATATTGAGAGAATACTCCTTTTCGACACAAATTTGGATGCGGTTAGAATTCTTAAAAATCTTCATGCGCCTGGGTAAGTGGCAAACTTTTTTCTCTAAAATTGGAGTGACTACCAGGATTTTAAAATATTTATTTTATTAGATTCCCGAGGAATTGTCTGAGAGCCTTCAGTCTTGATTTTTACAAAACTAGCCCGGCTCCTAACCTAAGAGTTGATGCAATCCCGAAACATCAGATAAAGAAACAAGCCGAGTTCTTAAAGTCATCTAGCCGCGCTCAAGTGCGGTAAGATAACCATTTAATTTACCTAATTTTTCCCCAATAAATTTGTAATTATTGTACTATTAAAATATTAAATTTATGCATTCTTAGAAACTTGCAATCAGAAATTGTAAATCTGCAAGAACAAATTGAACAAATACGCCCAGCTCTTGAGGCGAAGCGACGAGAAGAACAACAGTTTCGAACAGAGTTTGACTCACGGACACAGGTTCAGAGACAAGTAGAAAGGAAATACCAGCAAGTTGTTTTGAAAATAGATCAGGCTAATCGGAATTCATACAAAGCCCCCGACCTCAGCACACACGTAATTAATTATAAGTTTACCAATTTCGCATCTACTGTTCTAATTTTTTTCGGAGAAATGGTGATTTGAACTGAATATTTGTTTTATAGCTCGAAGAGTTGGAGGAGAAAAAGTCAGAGCTTGCCAAAACTGTTCAGAAACAACAAGCAGCTGAACACCTCCTTGAGAATGGCAAGTCCAAGATGGCTGAGTTCACATCGAAGAAGACTGATCTTGAAGAGACTTGTCGAGCCTTACAGGAACGTCTCGCGCAATTAGAGTCAGAAACTGAAAATTTACAAACAAAACTTAGAACACTGCAAAATGTAGGTGGATAATACGATTTTTGCGTTCTTTGTATTTCATATAAAATGGAAGGATTCTAGCATTCTTTACTTTGTCTATCCGCTCAGATTATAGCGAGAATCGAGAAACAATTGACGGATGTTGAGACCAAGAAAGTACAACATGAAACAACTCTTAAAAAGTTGGAGGAAGAGCTTCAACAGAAAATCAGTGCAGCTGAAAACGTTTCAGTGACTCGTGTAGAAACTGAAAGGCAAGTTCATTATTATTTCGTTATCAACTTTTCACAAATCACCAAAAATAACTTTTGTGTGGCATATGTTTCAAAATTCCTAAAATGCTAGACTTTCATTTGTTTCAAGTTTTTTCGTACTTGTATTATGTATTCCACCTCCATCTTTTGGTGTTTGTGGAGTGAGTTCGAATTTTGGAACATAAATTACACGATATGTTGTTTCATAGTAATGACGAAAAATTGATTGTTGAGTTAAACAATGAAAGCAGTAGTAGATTCTGAACTTTTCTAGTTTCAATCCAGACAAACAAACCAGTCTGCCTTACATTTTTGAAATCTAAGAGATGTGTCGTTTTTGTCTTCCTAAATGCTTCTACAGGGATCCGGATACCATAAAAGAAGATCTAAATTCCCTGAAAGAAAAGGTTGATGAAATCAAAAAGAAAACGGTAGACAAGGAAAAGATTACAAATGACCTGTCCAAAGCGAGGAAATTGTTTCATGAAAAAATGAGCGACCTACAAATATTCTACATTTTATACAAGGTCAGACTTTTTTTAGTTTTTCACAGTGAAACTGTTGTGCAAAGTTAATCTTTCGATAATTTATCATTATTCGTTTTTATTTTTTTAGACGATCAAGGGCCTTGCAGATTCTCATGTTGTGTATTTTGAGAAGTCGCGTCGAGAAATTGGAAACCGTTTATCAGGCTGTTACCTTGGACTCCTTGGATCTCGTCGGTACCAGGTAATGAAACAGGCATTATTTTCATCTAAACTTAACGTATGACCTATCCAGACCGAACATTTTTTTAATAACAATGGAAAGTTGGAATTGGAATCAATTTTACTGTAATTTTACTGTGATATTACTCCAGGGGCGCCTAATCATTGACCATGAGAAGAAGGAATTGTATTATTTTGTTTGTGCTGACCAAGAAGCCAATGCAAATGCGTTAAAAATTCTCAAAACAAATAACAACAAGAACATCAAGTAAGTCAAATTATTAATTTAGTAAACTTCGCGGATATCTGAAACTATAGCTATACAGAAAAATATCCCTTGCTTTTTTTGGGTTGGATGTTTCAACCTGGCCAATTCATGTTTACCAAATAGATTTCCCACGTAAGACATCCCCGCGGCCAAGATATATTTCATTTCTATAATATATTTTTGTTGATATTCCCGCAGGAAATACATGATAGATTACGCAGGCGGTCTATCAGGTGGTGAACGGTCGTTTGCTACGATTTGTTTCATTATTGCAATGTGGCAAGTCATGGAATCTCCGTTTTTCATGCTGGATGAATTTGATGTCTTCATGGATGCATTCAATCGAAAAACAAGTCAAGCAGCTTTAATTAGTCATGCTCAAAAACATCTCTCTCATCAATTTTTCTTTTTCACTCCTCTCGATTTGTCAATGGTACCTGATCCGAAACTGTCCAGTATTCTTCGGTAAGTTAAAGTTATCTCATTACTGCTTAGAAATATAATCGACACAGATTTACATTATCACACATATATCGTTTTGCTGCTGGTTTTGCTGTACGATTTTTTGTCTAAAATCGAAGTCGAAAAAACTCAACTAAACATACTGTTCTATTAATTATATGTGAAATTCCAATTCTCTCTTAGGCTTTTTCCACCGGTTCGTGACCAGTCTCAAATGGGTTTGCCTGATGTGAACAGTGATGATGAAGATCCAGAGGTTCCTACAACTTCGAAGCGTGCACGGCGTTAGTGATTAAAATTCTATATTAGCTGTCAATGGCGGCGAGTGTGAAAATCGTAAAAGTAAATATTTGGTGACCAACGCAAGAAGTTTATACAGAAAGTGGAGTGTAAAGAAAGATAAAGATGCTCAATATTCAAGAAAATATACAGTACAAATAATTTCCAGAAAACTAGTATTTGAGATTTTCAAATTTTTGTATCTGCCACTGCCTTATTTTCTCATGTTTTACAGAATAACTACGGTTTCAAAAGTTTAAATTTAATAGACACAGGCTTAGTGGGAAACCGTGTTCCATTGTACACATTCCATTGAATTCCCTAATAAACTAGCTTAGCCTAAACCGCGCACATTTCAGAATAAACCTAATGCTAAACTATACAATTCTGTAACTTTGATTGTCCCTAGAGTCTTACGGTGTATTGAATTTATGCAGGACATAATTTGTGATTCGATTACAGATTATCAGATGAATAAAGACTTGGAAATGTGCCTTACCCTGTGACATTTGTTCAAAATATTATGTAAAATTATTACGTCTCAAAAAACATCGTAATCAATTCAAAACTAAGCTAGTTGTTCACCAGTCGCAGTCGCAGTCGCATGAAAAATGTTACAGTGTACTCTATATACGGAACTCGAAAAATGCACCAAAATGTGTCCAATAAAGAGAAAGTACCATATACAGAAAGTGGAATATCAAAGAAGTGTATTAAAAAAAAAAAATATGCAAAGGGAGTTTTTGCGTTCCTGACATTCTGGTCGGTATAGAGAGGTGTACGATATAGGGGAGGTTGATGTATAGAGATTCCACTGTATACAAAAAAATTCATACATTTTGTAGTTTTACACTGAAAAACGTAAATTCTTTTGCAATTTTTCTAGTCTATTTGGGGTAAGTGGAAAATTTTGACTTTCACATGAGTTTTCCGTATACCTAGAAAGTGCGGGGAAAATAAAGTTTGTTGCGGAGATCGTTGTGAGAGGTACGAGGTTCTTGGACACTTTTGTCGGTTAATTTTTTTCTTGCAATTTGTAAACAGTTGGTAGTGAGCAGTGGTTCCAGTCACCGAGTTCCGTTTGTCATCAAGGTCATTTGAAAGGTCAAGGTCAACGAAATAACAACATTGAATTACTGGACACCAATCTATAAGGTAAATGTGAATTTGCATATTTATTGATTATTTTTAAGGTTACAAGGTTATTTTTTACTTCCACTGTTTTTAATTCATTCATTTGCATGCCATGGAGTTGTGAAGTGTAAAAGTACTGTAGTTTTTTAATCGCAGAGGAAAATTGGGGAAAATATTTAAATATCTTATGCATGTGTGTGCATCATCGGTTGTAGTTCTAATATTTAGAACCAAAACCGGTCTCAAAACTGGATGAACGAAAAAAAAATCAGATTTTTTCCAAATAATAATCTAATTAGCAAAATGGGAACACCAAGATTATTGTCTCTTAACCCCGACACATCCAAGAGTACAGGGGAAGCTCCAGGCAAGGAAGACAAAGTAGAACATCTTTTGACTTTGTTATAAGTTGTCAGTTGTCATTCACTCAGAATTGTAGAGAATTGAATCAGCACGAATTTCTGTGTAGTAGCCCGACTGAAAGTTGTTGACCTCAGTGAGAATTGCAATTTTCGTAAGGGCCATTTTTTGGATTAAAACGTATTATTTGCATTTGACGAAAAGTTGAAAAAAAATAGTTTTGGTTTTTGTTGCAAATAGAACTGCATGTGTATATTCCTAGAATTTCGAAAGTAAAGCTAAATTGTTTGATTTATTGATACATATTTAGAATGAGTGGTGACGAAAGTGGGAACGGACAACAGGAAGTAGGGGACGCAGAGGAGGACGTCCTTTTGGCCAGTTCAAGTTCTAGCTCAAGCTCGGACGAGGACGACAGTGATGTTGAAGATGCCAATGACGGTGGTGGTGGGAAGGTCAATGAAGACAGCAGTAGTAGTGACGACGATATGGATACGGATGACCAAGAAAAGCTTCAGAAACTCCAGGAAATTAATGAAAAGGTTGCCTATTGTGATATATCAAAATCTACAGACGTATAGTCTTGTTATAAATGGAGATTTTATTGGTATTTCTATTTATTTCCAATTTTCAGCTCCTGACCGACCCAAACTCTTACGACTTACTGGTTGAGAAAATCCAAACATTGAAAGCATTGGGAGATTTGGATGCCCTGCGAGAGGCCAGAGAAAGATTGAACGAAGTGTACCCTCTGAGTCCTGAACTTTGGTTGAATTGGATTCAGGATGAACTCTCTTTGATCTCAGATACTGAAGAGTCCGAACTAGTTACATCGTTATTTGAACGAGCAGTCAAGGACTACTTGTGTGAGTAAATTCAAAACTACATAATCATAGTTTTAGTTGTGAATTACTTATCCGAATTCCTAAATTAATTTCTTTTTGTTTGCTCCCAGCTATTGATGTCTGGTTAGCATACGCCCAATTCTGTTTGAGAAAACTTGAGCAACCAGAAGGAGTTATGAAATGTCGAGATGTGTTTGAACGATCTCTTAGTGCTTGTGGTCTTCACGCTGCATCGGGAGTTTTATTATGGGAAGCATTTGGGGATTTCGAAGCAGCTCTACTCGGAACATTCTCAGGTTCTGATAAGTTGGAAGAACAAGAAAAGCGATACATTTCTCTCTGTCGCCGTCAACTGTCAGTTCCGCTTGTAGGAATGGAACTGACTTACGAAAATCTTAGCACTAAAATTGATGTCGAAATAATAGACGACGCCACAGACACCGCTTATCAGAAAGCTTTAGAGAAACTTAGAATCATTCAACCCTGGGAGGCAAAATTAGTAAGCGTGCTATACTTTATTTGAATCTTCATAGTTTATCTATGATGGAGAAATGATTCCAAAGACTGTGCACGAAGGTGATATTAAATTAATTATTTTGCAGAGTGGATGTGTTGATATATATGAAAAAACGGAGACATTCAAGCGTTACATTGAGGCAGAGAAAAAATCAAAGAGCAATCCAGCCCGTCTTGTTTGTATGTGTTTAAAAAAGATTAAAATTATCACTTATACCCTAACTGAGTCCAACTCTAACGCATAGTTCAATTAATTAAAAACAGGCTTGTACGAGCGAGCATTATCGGAACTGCCTCTTGAAGGTTCTCTCTGGCTGGACTACATTGACTACGTGTCACAGAATCTACCAATTCAGGATGTCGTTTTGGAAACTGTGAAAAGGGCATCCAGAAATTGCCCATGGGTTCTCCAGATTTGGGTAAAGTACTTGGGTTGTGTCGAAAAGTTTGTTGATGATAAAGAAACACTCAAAGGTAATAACTGCAAGGGCTTTTTATTAAATTTTTCTTAGGTAGACTTTCGCTATACTAATATTATTTTTATTCATGGTTTCAGAAATCTTCGAAAAAGCCATTCTTTATTGTACCACGGGAGAAGACGCTGGCATTGTGTGGATGAAATATATCGAATTCCTTCGTCGCAAAATTGATTACGATAATTTAATAGAAGCTGACGTTCAACTCTTCAACAAGACTCTTTCTGCAGCCGAGGATTATTTGTTGCAACGTAATAATTATAACTAATTTTACTAATTTATATTTTCTGTGAATTTTTTGTATTTTCCGGAATGCTTGACTTTTTTTTTTACTGAATTGCAGTTTTAGAAGAGCCGAATGATAGCATATGTGACATTATCTTATATCGTGCCCGTGTGGCTACACATACAGCCAAATCCTTGGATAATGCAAAAGAATTATGGAGTGATATTTTCCAGAGAGGTTACGGAAAACAATTCAAGGTTTGGTCACAGTATTTAATGTTGGAAAAACAATATGGGAATCCAAAGTCAACGAGACGACACTTCGAGCGAGGACTTAATTCTGTTCAAGACAACACTCAATCCGTTGCGGACTTGTGGCTGAGCTATGAGCGTGATTACGGTGATTTGAAATCTATGGATGCTTGCACGGCCAAAGTTGACGCTTGGAAGGAAAAAATGGCTTACCAAGCAGAATTTGCTCCCGTTCCAAAGGAAAACGATGTTAGGTTGAAAGTGAGTGATTACGAATTAAATTACTTTAAGACAACATGTACGAATATTTCTCAGACATGACATGCCTTAGATATAGTCAGGCTTGACATGTTCAGAGGGCTATATGCCGGAAAATGTTTAGCGGGTCTAAACTTTTCGACGGGGCGAAGGCCTATAAGATTTATTTTCATGAAGAAATCGGAGCAAAATTCTCGTTCCGAAATGGCCAAAATTCGTCTCAAGTTGAGGAAAACGTAACTTTTGTGAGATTTGTGACAGGAAGGTTTGATTTTGATACAAGAGATTGAAGAAAATAGTTTCTACTAGACGGGTCAAAAATTTTGACTTCGACCAGTCTACATTTTTCAAAGGACGTACTCTAATTTAAAACGTCGAGCAGAACTATTATTGTTTTTTTATTTCACCAGAGAAAACGAAATGATCAGCAACCAGACAACTTCAGGGGTAAAAGAAGCAGACCTGGATTTGGTTTTTCCAATTCATCCGAAGATAAAGTGGATGGGGATTCTGGAACATTCAAGGTTCCTTTCGCCCCGCGACAGGAGCAATACTCCAAGAAAACTGACGCAAATCGTAACACGAATGTTAAAGGCCAAACTTATGCGACTGGTTCAAACATTCAGAAGCCTCTCTTGGAAGAGAAGATGAAATTTGATCCGAAAGATAATGATAAGACGGCTTTTCTGAGCAACTTATCCTTTTCGGTTGACGAAGAGCAAATTCGTGGGTTTCTTGTATCTTGCGGAACCGTCAGTCAAGTCAGACTAATCAAAGATTTTCAAGGAAGGTCAAAGGGTTATGCTTACGTGACTTTCAGCTCAGTGGTTAGTAGGTTCAATTTGATTCATTATGAAAAGTTTCTCGTCAAGAAGAATTCCAGTTCCATATTTTGGTATAGGAAGAGGCTAAGCGTGCTTTGGAGAAGGATCGCGAGAAGTTGGAGGGAAGGCCAGTTTTTGTTTCTGAATGTGCGCCCGACAAAACCACAAGACCTGTCAAATTTAAGTTTGCAACGGGATTGGAGAAAAATAAGTTATTTGTTAAAGGTAAACAAATTTGTCTAATTCTCTGAAAGAAATTATGTCCCGGCTGGAAAAACATACTTCTTTATCTTTGCTTTTCTAGGTTTGCCATTGACTACAACGGAAGATCACCTGCGAGCACTTTTTAGCGCTTTTGGAAATGTGACAGATGTTCGTCTCGTCACATATCGTAATGGTCACTCCAAGGGGATGGCTTTCGTCGATTTTGAAAATGTGGTAAGATAAGATTTACCTCAATCATTTCTTCTCTTTTCAAATAGCATGAATAATTCTCCGTTGTCGATTGTCTTCATAAGAGTTCAAAACCAAAAGCTCGAATTTTTCTTTATTTGCAGGAAAATGCAACGGTTGCTCTAGAAAAAACCGATGGGAAGGAGTTTGAAGGAAATGTTCTATCAGTTGCAGTCAGTAATCCACCTAAAAGACCATCTAAGGCCGACGATGAGCCGCCGACAATGTAGGTTCAATGCACCAAGAAGCATTATACCTTTTTCCACTTTTACATGTTTTAATTGAACTTTCGTATTTTTCATAATTAGGACAAGGAGAACTGCCAAACCCTTTGTTCCTCGTTCAGTGCAAGTCAAGTCGGATCCGAAAGCTGTAAAGCCACCACCCAGCGGTGAAGAAAAAGTTGCCATGAACAACCAGGATTTTCGACAGATGTTCCTGAAGCCTGCGGCCCCGAAGTCGGATAACAATACTTAAGTTCTTTGTTTAATTTTTGGACTCCCCAAAGATGATGCATCCTTACACCCAGTGTATAATCTTGAGATCTAAAATCAAGGTTTTGTGTATAATGTATGAGTGAATGTTTGTTTTAGAATTCACTCTAATTTAATAGAAAAATATAACTATTTTTCGTAGATTTTAGGCCGTATAAATTATTACGTCTTCTGTTTCATTTTTAGAATGATTGAAACTTTGAAAGGAACGTGCTGCATGCACCATGAAATGAGTAAATGATATTTTTTTGCTAATCCATTTCATTGATTTGAGACTGAGTTAGCGTGAGCAGCTTTAAGAGCGACCATTTGCATTGAAACTTCTAAAGAACTCCTGCACTGGTAAGTTCGTGAAATTTTCACTTTGCATCAGATCCCGAGGCACCCCATGCACTTTTCAGAAATTATATAATCCGCATTTTTAGTACAAATAATTCTGGGGTTGAGATTTGCCGCTGGATGATGAATTATGAACCACCCTGCGAAATTCATTTCTTCAATAGACAGTCTGACCAGTCTGACGTTCCACTCACTCTAGTCTGGTGGGCTGAATGTTAAGTGGCTGACGGATTCGACGAATTCAGTTTTGAATAGTAATAGTACACCCAGTTATAAAAACTTGCTTCATCGACGTCGTCAGTGGAATTGGAATATAGTTCTGACATATTCAGTACATGGTAGGTTCATGGTGATTGTCTGCTCTGAAACTCCGTGAAACAAAAGTGCACATCCCTCTTGTACATAAATCGTAGGTCGTAGTTCACTCTAATGTATGCAATGCATATTATGATTCATAACGTACTGTAAAACTTCAAGCACAACTTGTTCTAACTTGTAAAAGATTTCTGATTGTTATCCAAGGTGAGTGTCCCAATTTAAAACCTAGAAATTAAAGAAATTCACAGGTCAATCATAAATCACTACCAATGCAATTGGTTTTCCTCTTTACCCGTATGCAATAGCATAATAAGTGCTCCGACCTATAATATCTGATTTTTCAAGCTATTTGTTTGAGTCTCATCCATGCCTGTCATCTTCGTGTTCATCCAGTGCAATAAGACAAGAAGTACAATGTCACTCCCAGCCCCAGCAGTAATTTCTAGAAAATAATCCTGTCTCCCAGACCAGAAAGATATCATGGTATGAATATTGACCTGGAAACTTTACTGTGAATACTGAACTGATTCTTACGAGATATAAATATCATAAGATATAATATACAGTGGATAGAGAAAAATACGACCTTCTTTGATTACAATGGTGCAACTTATTGTCGTAAACGTTTAATTAAATACAATGAAATTCCGTGGTACCGGTGTTAAACTATGACGACAGTATTTTTATTAATTTGTCAGAAAAGGTAATAAAATATTTAAAAGATCCATTAGGCCCCAATAAAATCAGGACGCTAGGCGGGTTCGGCTGGTTAAGCAGATGTGTGTTTCCAATCATCCGGCTCAGAACCGTTAGGCCCCAATAAAATCAGGACGCTCGGCGGGTTCGGCTGGTTAAGCAGATGTGTAATCTTCCGGCTGAGATCCATTAGGCCCCAATAAAATCAGGACGCTTGG
>JAQGCB010003038.1:0-10411 GCA_034698835.1 Protaphorura tricampata | reverse complement strand
GCCTCCCAGAGGTCACGAAAGGTGATTTTCCATGCCATATGTAATGCGTTGTGAGAAACAACCACCATATCCCGGGAGAGAGCCAGATCCATTTTCACATTACATTAGGTAGCATGGGAAATGACCTTTCCTGACCTTTGCGGGGCGCAATTATGATTTCAACACACGAAATTCGATCAATTCGAGGTCAGGGCACGCTCAGGGACTAGAGAAAAATATGTCTGTTCTGGTCGCTGGTAGACAAGTAATGACTATCCCTTGTAAGCAGTGAATTATTTAATAATTGAATTAATTACGATGTCGGGCGTTTGACATTCCGATGAATGAATGGATCATATTCAGCTGCCTCGGCATCCTTCAAGTTCAGGCTCAAAAGATTTGCACCACTTGCGAGTTGAGAAAAATTCTCACCAAAACTCTTGTTCTCCAAACTCCTGTCAATTCATTATTATAAAATTTTTAAACCAATTTTTTAAACTATTTTTCCACCCCAGAATGATACTTTTGCAGAAATATCCAATTTTACAACACATTCAATTCTGATTCAAAGGGAAAGAACGTAAATAATGTAAAACTGTGTGTACGATAGTGAGTTGATTAGAATTGACATATGTATTATTTCACAAGTTGTTGAAAAATTAGGGTCAATAGGTCACCAGTCATGACTGACTCTCAAGAGAGAGGACATACACTCATTTTGTCAACGTGATGATGTAAAGTTCAAACATGGTCAGTCTTCATTACATGGGTCATTTGAATTGATTGTGCGCCGTGTTTTAAGTCCTGGTCCTGTCCTGTCTTGTCTAATCATTGTAATAAATTAATTTTTAACTAGACATTTTCGGTAGACTACCACTACAAGGTGAATCATAGTTGTCGTAACTTCAGTTACCTCATTCGCATTGGATTGGATGAACACAGTGGATGTTTGTTCATTACGATCCACCCTGTACAGTAATCGACATATGCAGACGGTGCATAATTAAGTAATTATTTTAATTACAGTGATAAGACTTATGTACATTCGAAGATTAAGATTGGACTTAATACTCTAGTATTCAATTCAAATGACCCATGTTTTATGTAACAAGATTCCCTAATCTTATAAACTTGCATCACTCTAGTAAAATGTCATAATTACCAGCATTTTGGTTTGACATTCCTCGATAACACGCGGTTACTAAATTTTCTTGGGTTGTGAAATATCAATTAAAATTGTAATCAATTTTATTAGACTGCACGTACGGTACACGTACGTACGTACACATGAACACTAATCCATGTATATTTACCATTCACTCCTTTATGACTTAAATGTCAACTAACTCGTCATGTCATGTGCATGCATGCATGAAATATGCATGCATAAATATCACAAACTTAAAAATTTGAGATTTTTTTAAATGGACGTTATTCAAAAAATCGTAGAAATCAGAAATATTATTGAAATAAAACATTGAATTTTGATGAAATGCATTTCCCACTTTCCAGAACACAAATTATGCATAATTTTCAACATTATGTTATATTTTTACTCCAATATATAACGAATCCCGATTAATTCGTAGAAATTCTATTCCCGGGCATGCCGGGTTCAATGAGAATGGAAATTTTTGGAACGCCCAGTAAATTACCTTAACTTTTGATTTTTTTAAAAATAAAATTTAGACACGATTATTGTTAAATAGTAAATTTCATAGGTCATAGGTACTGTTATTTTTTTTAAAAAATAGCTAAAAATGTATTATTACCCATTTGAAGGTATATGCGTGAGTTGAATGAATTGTGTTTGGGGTTGAGTGTGATTTTTTTGTTCCGATTCCGCGTCTGGTGGAAACGTTCCGTCCGTCATAGTAGTTCACTGTGATTTCGACTGTACTTCTTAATTGACACAATTATTATGGAGACAAGGGCAAGTTGACTTGGAACTGGAACTGGAAAGTGTGGAAGTGGAGCAGGACAACACTCAATCCAAAGTGAGAGAGGAAATCCTCACACACACACCAAATCCTTTCCCATTAAATTCATCCATGATTAAAACCAAGCATAAGCAGTGCAGTGGGATGTAATAAAGTGGCTTTGATTATCATTTGCAATTACATAAATCCAGACCAACCATTTGTATCATTCGATGCTTAATTCCCAATTCCAATTCTAGAAGGCAATGTCATCCACACCGCCCTCCAAATTCACCAGATTCTCCGCAATTAGTTAATTTATCATAAATAGTCTACACATGTAAATGGCAAATATTTTGTTTTAATACTAGTACCTACAGAGTACAGGGTGATTCATAACATCTCGTGAGGCCAAATTAATGAACAGCACAGTATATTTCTTGGAAATACTTTCAAAATAAAATAACACTTTAAATGGTAATATTATTCCTGAAAAGTAATTTATGTATATTTAGAGAACCAAAATTGCACTACATTTATGTCACATTTTCTGTATGCTAGTACATGTATTTTCCAGACTATTATGGCGTATTTCCCAACGTACCAGTAAATCCTTAGTAATAATAACAATTACTGCATTGCATATTGCAATATATTCAGATCCAGTGCTCTCAAAATCTCTTATTAAATTAAAGATACAGTGTATTTTTAGTGTCGGATATAAATTGACAATAATAAGCATTTGGTACAGAACTTATAGTTTCCCTAGTAGAGAGGCATTAGGAAAAAACAGAAAAACTACAAGCATTAATTGACATAGCTGAATCCAACGTCATGCGCATTTCGTGTGTCTTTCTGCGAGTTGCTTCCCGTTTGGCTTAAGGATTTACATTAATTATGTAGTTACCCTGGTAGCAGGAAAAACCAGTGGAGAAAAACCTCTTTAAAGCAACCCGGGGCAGAGGAGGTCCGAGGAATTGAACCCCAGCACAGCGAGATCTGATCTATACAATTGTACCACTACGCCATATGATAGACCTGTTGTCAATGTTATGGAATAACCCCTTTGTATGGCATGGGTATCGCTATGATATAAATGCAGGTTGTCTATGACATATCCCATGTCGTGGTGAACAGAAGTTATGAATCACCCTGTAAAATCGGTAGATCAAGATCAACATGTCACACGTGGAATTTCAAGATTCATTATGAATAGTAATTAATCTTTAGCATTGCGAAAAAACTTATTCATTCGTAAAATGATACATACCTACATAAAATGATTGGATTACTATAGAGAAAACTGATTATGAATTGTGACCTTCCAGATTTGACATTGCCCTTCTAATTTGCTCATAGAATATTATTCTGGAATATTTACATTTACTCTCAGGTTTTTTCCTGACTTACTGCACATTCAGCATTAAATAAGAACGAGAAGGTCAATAAAATTACAAAATTATACAAAAATATCAACTACCTATATTTATTGCGACGCGGTGTGACGGTGCGGTGTGTGGAACTCCGATTACAAATAATACTGTCAACTAAAACTGCTCATCACACAGTTAACCTCACACGACATTCATTCTCTTCACGACCTTACTGGCCATGGTTAGTATAAACGTCAATATTCGTTACTATATGTGTTGTTTGTGTAGTTTGATTGAGTGTTAAAAATATTACTCAAAATTTTTAATAATGAAAATTCAGTTTCAAAATATGAAAAAGATTCGGAATTTCCATTTCTTGAATTAGAATTTGATTTTTTAATTTCCCTACTTTTTCTTAAAAATAATACAAACTTGTATTCCAGCTATAAATAATGAAATAGGCTTTGAAATGTAAGCTTTGAATTATTAAATTGGTTGAATGAACTGACTCATCTCTTGCCTATTCTTATAATACAACTCCAAGGGGTATGTTATGTACAGAGAGATAAGAATGACAATTCTATTCCTAGTTTTTACACTCCATTTTTTACTCCATCAAGTACGGAACGCACGCGAGACTTTCTTTTCTTGACAAGAAGAGTCAACAATGACGCACTAAAATAAACTGGGGAAACAATGATAAAAATAATATACGGGATTCCTCAAAACAGTAGCAGATTATTTTTATGAGAAACTCGATTGTACGATAATGGAGTTCTTGCACTCGCACTCCAGGCACACGAGAATAAAATGTAAACGACACGTCAAACGTACGTACGACAATTCAAATCCAAAGAATCGGAGAATGCTTTTAATGAGAATTTTGAATGGTTAATTTAGGATTACAATATGTAAACAATATTGTACTTTGTAAAAATCGGCTTCCAACCCCAGGCAAAATCCTTCCAATTTTGTAAGTCCATGCTCTGCTCACTCGTCGTCAACTTAGAATTTTTTTTCCACATTACTATATTTTTATTTGATTTTTTTTACAAACAACATGCGAGGATTCCGCAATTTGGGTAATCAAGGCTGGCTCCCAAAACCATCGACACTAGCACTAATAATAATAGTGCCACAATGATTGTATAATATTTAGTCAAATTATTTATAAATTATTTGAGCTCCGCACCGCCGTTCCAGAGAAAATTTTGAATCGGTTGTAGAAGGTGTATGTGTATGTCTCAGATGAATTTGACTTTGCTGGCACTACAGAGCGGACTTTAATATTAACTAATTAGTTTATATATGTTAATTATTCTAATGTGAGTAATGTGCCGTTTCCATTTTGTGGTGATGTCAGACAACATAAAGTAGAAAGAGGAGAAATGAGTAGCCGATAGCAGAGCGGTCTCCTTGTCGGAAACATTGCCGAAAAACTATGATGTTAATTCTATCAAAATATTGCTTCGTTGGACGGAAGCGTCGGTTTATGAGGTTTTAGGTGCAGGTAAGTTAGTGGAAGTTGTAATGAGTGCTAATTTTCAACGAAGTACTCAAGGTATACATTGAACTGTTGAAGTTATAATGCCGGAGACCGTAATTGAAACATGTGCCGACGGTAATAACATGGTAAATTCGAAAATGGAATTAACCCGCAGATTATTACTATCGGCACATTAAAACTCACATTGAATCATTGTTAATAATAATTTAATATGAATACTTAATTGTACGCAATATCTAAGGTGAATAATATGCTTCCGTTCGAATTTTTTATTTATATACATATGTTGTATAGGCATGCTTCCATACAAGTGGTTAGATATGTATATTCTGCAGGCAAGCTTCCACACAAGTTGTTAGATACGTATGTTCTATAGGCATGCTTCCATACAAGTGGTTAGATATGTATATTCTGCAGGTTGCTTCCACACAAGTTGTTAGATACATATGTTGTATAGGCATGCTTCCATACAAGTGGTTAGATATGTATATTCTTCAGGCATGCTTCCATTGAAGTGGTTAGCTCCAAGATCATGTCCTTCGTATGACTGCAAGTGGTTAGAGCAGTCCCTGACCATCTGATCGTGAATAAATTCACTAAAGTGCAAAGTGTGAAGGTGTAGATTAACAATTATATAACTTGTAAATCATTTAAATAGTGACAGACAAGATATCTATCACCACTGACCGTCGAAGGAAAATGGAGTAGAAAGAAAACACGACACTGACTTGACATGACAATGACATGCAATGGAAATTCTAAACGTGTTCTGTGTAATTGCATTCAGGAACGAAAGGACCAAGTTAGCCATCTAATTTTGTTCATTGTCATCCAGTCGGTAGGAAATCGGAAATCTATATGTAGGACCGTACATGCATGCACAAAACCATTCTCACGACAATTCAAATTCAAAAAATCCAAAGTTTTTTTTATTAAGAATGTGCAGCAGTTATCTTACAGTATTACAAATTTATATTGTATACAATACTTTGCAGACACCATCTTCCTACCCCCAAACACAAATGCTTCCAATTTTCATTAGTGCTTCTGCTTACTCCTCTTCATCTAAAAGAAATGAAATAAGCAAAAGTTTAAGAAATTATTACATTTACACTGCTAACTACTTCTGCTCCAGAAATTTTGATTCATTTAAATGTAAGCATTTTGTTTTACATACCACATGCGAGGAGTCCACAAATGTCGTAATCATCCCTGTCTGCTCCCAAAACCATTGACACTAGCACTAACATCAACAGTGTCACAAAAATTGTATAATATTTAGACATGATTTTCAAATTATTTGGGGTCCGCCGTTCCAGATTATGATTCTGAGTCGCAGTCGATTGTAGTCAGTGAATGTCTCAGATGAATATGACTATTCGATGGCAGGGTGCATGCACATAAATATTAATTAATTAGTTGAGGAGTTTTAATTAATTAATTCATTTGTAAGTAGTGTGCCGAGGTTTGGATGTTTCCGTTGTGTGGTGATGTCAAGATAACATAAAGTAGAACGAGAACGACAAATGAGTAGCCGACACGCCGAGTGGTCTCTTTGTCGGACACATTGCTGAAAAACCATCATGTTTTATATTATGGACTTATCGAATGAAGTGTTATCAAAATATTTCTTCGTTGGACGGAAGTATAGGTTTTTGAGGTTTTACCTAGTGTGCGTAGGTTAATGTAAGTTGTAATGAGTCCTATTTGCTAATCATTAACAAAGGACTCAATTAGTAGTGCTTAGTTTGAACTATTGAAGTGATAATTCAAGAGAGAATAATAGAAAATACTAAAATAATACCGTTGACCCAATAAATGGAGTTATGCCTCAGAGTATTGTGGTCGGCACATGCAAACTCTCTTTATCTCATTGTTAGTAATAATTTAATTAATACTTTGAATACCTAACTATTTCCGTATTCAAGATCTAATGTGAATCAACAAATCATTCATATGCTTCCATTCATGCGGTTAGATATGTATGTATCTTCTACAGGCATGCTTCCATTCAAGAGGTTCAAAGTGGTATACTCGATAAATGGAATTAAGCCGCAGATTATTACTGTCGGCACATTAAATTAATATGAATACGCGATCTAAAGTGAATAAAATGCTTCCATACAAGTGGTTAGATATGTATATTCTATATGCATGCTTCCATTCAAGTAGTTAGATATGTATTTTCTGTAGGCATGCTTCCATTCATGCGGATAGATATTTATGTTCTGTATGCATGCTTCCATTCATGTGGATAGAAATGTATGTTCCATAGGCATGCTTCCATTCATGTGGATAGAAATGTATGTTCCATAGGCATGCTTTCATTGAAGTCATCGGGCATGCATGTTCTATAGGCTTGCTTCCATCCTAGTCGTTAGATATGTATTTTCTACAAGCAAGCTAAAATACAGAATATTGGATGGTTCGAATTTATTAATGCGGCATCAGACAAGAATAGCTGGATACTTGGGTTCGCGGAATCCTTCGGCACTAAAATAATACAACCTAGCGGTAGCTTGTGGATTTTAGAGATGGCTAATGGCTAGTAATAATGTACACTAAAACTGACATGAACGTTTCACTTTGACCCGCAGGAAAACACATTTTCTAATGGAAAATTCAAATTCAAAGGAACCGACGTTTTTATTTAGTGTCGAACAGTTATATTGTTACAAAATCATTATTACACGATACTTTGTAACTAGTAGCTTCCAACCCCCAGATGTAAATGCATCCAATTTTCATTAGTGCCTCGGCTTACTCCACTCTAGTACCTAAGCGAAATGAATGAAAAAGTACACTATTATATTCACGCGGTCACACACATGCACAGATTTCATATTAGAGTGAAGTCTCAGAAACCTGGATGGTGTCGCTAACTTCTTAAGAAACTTCAACTTGAAATCTACGCATTATTTTTACATACCTTATGTGAGTCTTTCCATTGCGTTACGCAATTCGTCATTAGATTCCTCGAAGTCAAACGGGCCGTCTCCCAAAACCATCGAAACTAGCACTAATACCAATAGTGCTACAAAAATTGTGTATTTAGACATGATTTCTAATTTTTTGGGCTTAGCCGTTCAAGACTTTGACAAGATTTTGAGTCGATTGTAGTTGATGGATGTCTCAGACGAATATGACATGACTTTGCTGGCAGAGCAGAGCTCACTTAAATATCAATTAATTAGTTCACACTCGTCAATTATTCAAATGTAAGTTATGTGCCGAAATAATGTGTGGTGATGTCAGGATAGCATAAAGGGAGAGTAGAAGGGGAATCAGTTGAAATTGGCATAGAATCAGTTGCCGACAGCCATGCGGTCTCTTTGAAAAACTTATTATTACTACGGTTTATTTTATACGTTTGGATTTGTCGAATGAAGTGTTATCAAAGTATTTCTTCGTTCGTTGAAAGGAAGTATCGGTTTTTGAGGTTTTAGTGTAGGTAAGGTAGTGCAAGTGTTGTGAGAATTCTATTGCCATGCTTCCATTCAAAGTCCTAATCATTAATGAGGTAAGTCAACGAATAATACATTAACTATGGAAGCAATAGTCCAAGAGAGAGTAATTAAAAATTAGATATATTAATTCACTAACGCGTGCATAAAACCATTCTCACAAAAAACTCATATTCAAAGAAACTGAGGTTTTTTATTAAGAGTGTGGAACAGTTATCTTATTACAAAAATTGTATATGTTTAATACTTTGCAGATTCCGGATTCAGGTTTTGGTGTGGGAAAATTGTAGTGGGATCCAATCAATATATGAATCGGCCAATTTGGTTATAATACAGTTAATTACTCGCGGTGCGTGTCAACTCATATTTAAAGAAGATAGCACTAATTGCCTTTGGACTTCCCAATTTTTTCGTACGCAAGAGTTTTTTGGGATCTACTATCTAGAACACCGCATTCTGCCTTTCAAATTGTCAAACATGTTCGTTCTACACATATGCTTCCATAGACATGGTTTGAGATGTACGTTTTATATGTATGCTTCCAATTAAGTATTTAAATATGTGCGTTCTACAAGCATGCTTCCATTCAAGTGGTTATATATGTATATTCTACAGGCATGCTACTGTTCGAGTGGTTATTAAATATGTAGGACTGTGCATTCATGTACAAACCATTCCTCACGACAATTCAAATTCAAAGAATCGTAGGTTTTTTATTGAGAATGTGGAGCAGATATCTTATTACAAAATTTGTATACAATACTTTGCAAATATATACCTACTGCAACCCCCAGACATAAATGCTTCCAATTTTGATTAGTGCCTCTGATTACTCCTCTTCATCTAGAAGTGTTCAGAAATATGATTAAGTTCATTGGCAGTGCATGAGCATTTGTATGTGTTTATATGTTGTTCCTAATGATGCGTCCACATGTATAATATAAATACATGTATTAAGGTATAAATGGTTATGAACACGTAGTAGTAGTCAAGGTTAAGAATTTACTCTCAAGCCTTCGTGAGTTGGCGTTTCTTTCCAGCTCTCTAGTTACACTCCAGCATCCACCACACACACACTCCACGTATACACTTGTTTATATTTTCGTGTATAAAATAAATTATTATTATTTATTATAATTCTCTCTTCACTCGTCTCTCTTGTGTTCTTTTCGTTTAATTTGGGAACTAGGGACATTCATCAGTTTTAAAACTAAGTACTTTAGTGCTTAGCCAAATTCATCCATCTCACAAATTAAAACATAAATGTTACAATCAAATACTGTCCCTTGTAAATTATTTGCATTGAAAATCCGATGGAGTTGCCTTTTCTTCCCTCCTGGCAAAATTCTCATCTCATACTATCTTCCCATATGCAGTCTTTGTCCACAAATCTGCAGCTAGGGCTGTGCGCTTTCTCCGTACAAGAAATTCAAATATTTACACTCTCTTGCGTTAACATTTAATCCGAACTGAACCGTAATTTTCTCAAATTGAAATTTAATGCCTTGTGAAACAAACTAAGTGAAGGCAAAGTTGGGCTTTTTGCCCGACGACTCATGAACTCAATGTAATCAAGAGAAATATAATGCGAAGAAAGTGCAGGGTGGTGTTCAAAAATCTCTCAAGTGAAACCAATGTCAACACGCAGAAGTACGTTAGATACCATATTCTTTGTCTCAAAATAATTCCGTGATGAATTATATCTTTGGGGAAAATAATATCGAACCACCCTCCAGTGCTTTCTCCAGAGAGTGAAAGTAAAGCCGGCTTCTTCCTTTCTTAGCTTTGTGTTTTTGTTGTGAATTTCACTCGCGTAAATTACATTAATCAATCAAGATTCGAGGACTTATTATTATCTGCCCTTTTCCTTTCTTCTCTCCGTCTTTCTTCCAGAGACTAGCACTTTGTGTGCTTTTCTGTTACAGTCAATCTATTTAATCAGGCAACTACAAACTAAATAGAATTTCTAGTTCAAACCCAATATAAATCAGGTCGTGTGTGTAAACAATAATACGTGTGTCCAGAATATAAGACAATCAATGCATGCGTGCATACATTTCTAAACGGTGCCTTCCCATCTGCAACAAATCCTGAACACGCGGAGTATTCAGCTAAATGCCAACGAAAAAAAAATATTGGGGAGACAGTTACAAAAAAAAAGAGAAGTAG
>JAQGCB010003037.1:0-10412 GCA_034698835.1 Protaphorura tricampata | reverse complement strand
TACAGTTAAAACTTTACCATAAATCATGTTTTATTAAACATAAATTAATCACTTGTTAAATTCCCAATGGATGGGAGTTGAGAATGTAGATTCCTGAGATTCAAAATCATTTCTCGTCTTCCAACTTCCTTCGTCATTTTCTCGAGGTTGTTAACGACGTCTTTGATTTTATGGAGTGCAAGGTCTGAAATTCCTGTCAATGCACTATCCATTGTATTCTTCCATTGAAAAGTACCAGAAATGTTTAAAGATTCCAGTTGTGTCATATGAGCCCAGATTTGTCTCAGAATCTCTTCACCGTCTTCGTTAATGTCCACACGGAAATCGGTCAAGTTTGGACAGACATTCAACATTTGATTGAATCCATTGATTTTGAATGAAAAGCAGTACAGTTTTAAAGATTTGATGGATGGACAGGGTAGAGACTCTTTGAAGAATTCATCATAATTCCCCAGACACAGATGAAATAGAACTAGCTCTTCCAAGACTGGAAAAATCTTACTCAAATTGACACATTTTGAATTGAAGCCCTTGGAAAAACTGACGGACAAGCGAGTCAGACGTTTCATCTCTGGGAATTCAATAAAACTAATACAACCTTCCATGTGTATTTTCAGAAACTCAAGGGTGTCTTTGAAAAGTGAGATTGCTCGCGTCATGGGAACACTGTCTTGGTCACAACGGTACGCGTAATATTGAAGTTTCTTGAGTTTCAATCCGTTCCGTTTTGTAGTCATTTTATGGAGTAACTCAACGTAGTCCGAGTCGTCTTTTTTATAATGCGTAATTCCTAAATATTGGATGGATGGTTCTCTCCCTAACTTTTCGATGAGACTCAGCACTTCCAAACTACTATGAACGTGATCTAATTCTTCTCCTTTACCCTCTGGAACGGAATCCCACAGGTTTACAAAGGAAATATTCTCAGAAGCCGTGATGAGTTCCTCCAGAAATGTTGGGCAAAATTTATTCTTTCCTTAGGATTGTCGGAAAAGACTATAAAATCTTTCAAAGACGCCAATTTTGGTTTGGAATCCTCATCTGGGAACAATTTGACAATATTCCCAGAGGTTGAGTGAAGATGTTTAGGAATCTGAAAAGTTTGTAATTCGTCAATTGACTTGAGTAATTCAGACAAGTCTTCAACTCTAAAATTATCTTCCAAAAAGTTTATGGCCTTAGTCGTGTTCCCACAAAGTTGAATAAATTCTTGACCAACTCCATCCATTGTAGAGAAAGATCCGAGTTTGAATCTTCCAAAGGGAATCCCCCGGGTATTTAAGCGAAAAACTTTAACAAAATTCTCAATCGTGTGTAATTTCTCTTCCGGATTTGGATTCCCAAAGATAGTAACTTCAAATTTCTCACGAGTGAATGGAATCGTGGCCGTATTCCATGTCTTGCAAACTAATCTGCATTTTTTCAGCTCATTTTTTCCCAACTTATTAAAAATGTGGTCCAGAACCTATGGTAAAATTAATTAAAATTAAGTTGTAAGCTTTGACAGGGATTGGAATCGTTGGGCCCGTCGACCGACACCAGTTAATTAAAAAATATATTACCAACTCATTCATGAGAGGGTGATCTGGTCGACCAAACCATTCATTCTCCTCCGCAGTCATCTCTCCACCAATTGACCCAACCTATGTAAATAAATGCACATGGATTCAATAAATATTGACCACATAACACCTTATGCAGTTTTTCGGCAGGTTCGGAAAAAATCCAGTGAAGAAAAAAAACTAGACAGCATTATAATTTATTATAAATAACTATATATTGCAACACTGTTAGGAAGGATTTCAGTGACAGCAGTGACACCATGACTCATGTGTGTGTGTGTCTGAAATGTAAAACAAACAATGAATCGGACTTACTGTGCCGGTTGGTGGAATATTTGGGTCAATCATTTTTTCAGCCAGATTATCAATTCCAATGTGTGACCCTTCCATCACTTGTTGTCTATTCTATATTTTTGTGTTAAATACAAAATACAATCTACCTACGTAAATCTTAACAATTATAATTGTTTGAAGGAAGAAGATTTTACTCAATTTCCTTCTCCTTTACTTTCACTCTGATTTTGAAAAGTGCGGCGGAATTTGCCTATATCCATAGTACACGAAAAATTAGTGCATTTGCACCGGACTCACAAGGGAAGGAAACAACCTGACCTGACCAGACTACTACGAACGAAATCCTTGACACACCACCATATGCATATTGCCCTTTGGAATCTTTCTGAGAACATTTAGATGCCCTGAGTTTTTCGTGTTGAAATGAAAGCACTTGACGTAAAAATACACATTTTTGTTTCGAATTAACTGAAAAATTAACTAAAAAAAACATAAAATGTAAAAATCGTTTTCCTATGGAAATCTCAGGAAAACTTTGAATTTTATGAAATTATAAAACAAGACACATATTTTCCCATTTCTTTTTTAAATACATATACACATAGAACAATGCTTATTTATTTTCCTACAATAGTAACACAGAATAATTTGAACGTACGAACAGTGGATGTTTTAGGCTATGATATTTTTATGGTAAGGTATGGTACCCCTAAAGGTCATTCGAAAGTCAAGGTCACAAAATATGAGACGGCATACAATAACACACGGTTAGAAGTGGAGTTCGAGTGGTTCGGTGTATTTCTCACAAATATTTATGTCGTGTCTTGAAATTATCGTGAATCCTTGTAGTGCTAGAATGTTAGAATATATTAGAATTGTATTCATGTTTGGAACATTTGCCTCGAGTACTCCCTGATGTTTTACGTAAAATGTCAAGATCTTTTCTGCGTCAACCGAACGTTAGAAGGATGTTTACTGTGTAGTCAAGTATTGACATGTAAGCTATGAGCTTTCTTTCATTATCCAGATCCAATCATCCTCCAACCATACGAATACCGATCCGTAATTTTCTCAGGGATCTGAGTTCCATTCTGTTGGACTTATTCTGTGCATGGCCTTCCTCTCTGATAAGGCTTCAGCAGTGATCTTGACTATGAACCCTCCATTTTCAAATTCGTTCATTAAGAAAATAGAGAAAGCACAGTCCACCAGAATCAGTGTGGCCTTGATTTGTGGGTACAAAAAGCGAATGATTATGAAATTGAGCATGGCTATCAACGTTATTACTCCGGATGTATGGACGGGCATTAGAACCGCTTCTACACAACCATTGACATGAGCCAAAAAATTTGGACGCACTGGTAATGTCTGACCCAATTTTTGTGTTGATTGAAAAATAAACCAATTTCCGTCCGTCTGCAAATACTACAAGACTAGATGCCCGTTCGTCAATAAATTGACGCATTGTGCGTGAATAGCGAAACAAACGTTAAGGGCAACCTGCAGTAGTATCCTATCCTGGATTGGATTTGAAATAAAAAAAATTGACGTCCAGTTTTTCTAAAGATATTGAGGGTTCCCAGAGTTTCTTTCTAGACGTCCCCTACCCCATCCCGTCAATAATCCTTGCGGCGGATCATGGGTATAGAATAGAGTTTAGTATGAATCTATGTAGCATGTAGATTGAAACCCAAAGCCGGAAAGCGTTAGCTTATCATAAGTGCGTGCTGTAGTCAACTATATTGGCGATAATCATAGATTATAATTCTTTTAGGTTAAAACTTTTTCTTCATAATAATAAAAATTGAGGAAAAAAGAGTTGAATTTATTTAAACTTCCGTGATACATTGTTGAAAAATCAACAAGCTACTGGAACTTGTCCGTGTTTATGAAAGAAGATTTGTGTTAACACTGAATAGAGTACCAACTTGTTTGGTACCAGACGAATGTAACTGAGCTAGACTAGACACGACTGCGAGGACTACCTAATTCAGAGTAGAAAGAGGCAAACTGAGACAATGGCTATCTAATTCAGGATAAAAAGAGACTAAAGTAAATAAATAGAAATACGAGCAAACAGACTTGGTCTAATATGTATTTATTTATTACTAATAATCGGGCAAATGAAGAGACCTGTTCTTTTTGAAGAGCAAGCAAGGAATCATGATTAGTTACTTCAATTTAGTTTTATATATAAGAAATTGACTCCACAATTATCATACACATAGAATTTCTGGAACGTTCCAGTAATTAAAGCTAAAGATTAGTGTTTACAACTTACGGATTGGTTTACTTTACCGTTATGCGTTATGTAAGTCCAGCCAGGTGGACAGGAAAAGAAGAAAAAGAACCGTTATGTCTTGCAGGCGCATGAATAGAAAACTACGTTAATTAGTTGCATTCGCATGTCAACGCACTATACAAACTTCACAAACACATTATTTCTGAGTCCAGTGACTAAGATCATGCATTCAGTAATTTGTATGTCGATGACCTGCGAATGCATTATAGTCAGGTAATGAAACACACATACAATACAATAATATTATTTAAACATACACAAATGGACTTCAGTCCAATAACCATATAATTTGACTGAAATTAACATCTCAATGCTTTAAAACATAATGAATCGAAACCCAAACAATTGTAAAGATTTCGAAATATTCATCAGAAAAATGTTACGATAAAAAGTTTAAAATTTTAATTCGACGCCCGGGAGGATAGTTGGTTTTTACTGTAGGTATATGATACACAAAGCTTTAGAACTGATTGGAATTGCATTATTGGATTGGAACACTTGGCTCTACTTTCTACTGTTTGCGGCTGGGTTTACCCACAAGTCCGTAATATGTAATACCCTTCCCGTGTGAAAAAAACAACAAAATATGAATCAATATGCTTTCCAGGTACGGATCACTGATCCCGATCCAAAAAAAACTTCGGATCAGAAATTTCGAATCCGAAAAGAACCCGAATATGATCCGAAAACCCGTACCCTTGAGAAGCTCGAAACCTTATTGAAAAGACGAACAATAGCGGGTATCGGTGTATAAGTAATAGTAGAGTTCTGACTCATCCGAACGTTAAAAGCATATCTACCGTGTAGTCGAGTATGGCCATGTAAGCTGTGAGCTTAGTTTCATCATCCAAACATCCACCTGTTGACCCTATGCTGATCTCTAATTTTCTGAGCGATCTGAGTTCCAATCGGTGAGACTTCCTCTGGTTTTGCAATGCCTTCCTCTGAGATAGGGCTTCATTTGTGATCTTCGCAATGGCCCCTCCTTTCTCGAATTCAATCATTAAGAACCCGAAGTAAACACAATCAACCAGAGTCAAGAATGCCTGAGTTGAAGGTCCCAGGTCAACACGAATGATGATGAAATTGAGCATTACTATCAATGTTATTATCCCAGATATGTGGGCGGGCATTAGAACCGCTCTCACGCACCCATTGAGATGAGCCAAATAAATTTGGATGCACTGGTAATGACTGACCCAATTTGTGTGCGGGTTAAAAAATGAACCAATTTCCATGTTTCTGCAAAGATTACATACATCATAATATTAATAGAACAAAATATCACTGTCTGATCGCTCCTCTCTCTCATAGTTGAGCAAACTCCTCCTCCATTCCGCCTGTCTTACACTGTCTCAATCTCTCGGTCCGCGCATGGAAACTCATTCTCTATGTTTCCCTTTGGTTTGGTTCGGTTCCAAAAATACGATACGTTTACTATTATGCGATAGTAGCGAGATGGCGTGTGTCACCCGACTCAGGTCGTCAAGTCTCACGCTCTCAAATATTAAAAAAAAAATCTCAAAATTAATTTTTTCGAAATCAAATTGATGGGTAGATTTGGAACGGAGAGGGAGGGCTGGCGGGTCAACAAGTTTTGACGGGCACGTTGACTAGTACGATAATAATTGAGTCGAATATGAATTAATTATAAAGAAAAAATTGAATTAATATTTACTTCAACGCAGTCTGCATTTCAAGACCCACGAATATTACTGGCAGAGCGAAGGCGATGTAGATGTGGGCTGAGGTAACCATAGATGCTATTCCGAATACTTGGAGAATGGAAAAGAGAAGTACTTCCGGTATAGACTTGTGGGACCATATGACTTTTTCTTCCAAAACACCAGTTGTGTTGGACACAATGGACACGACCTTACCATTGCAGACAGGGAGAAATCGACTGTAGTAGCTCAATTGACAGGTGGATAGGTACATAATCAGACCTCCGAAATGTATCCCTACACATCCGCAGAAGAACACTTTTAATATTCTCCCATAGAAATTCCTTTTCTTCGGTCCACCGCTGGTTCCATAAGTTTCTAAAATAAATATTTCATTGTAAAAAAAAGAGTGTGAAAACCGAATTACAGTTACAATACGGATTTTTAACAGGGTATAGGGTGTTGGTGTGTTGTGATTTCTATTCTAACCTTCAAATCTGCCAAAGTAAGCATTGACGCTGTTGATGAGGATGACGAGTTCATGACTTTTCCAGACTGTGTGTAAATTCAGGGATTCTGTCAGAATGAAAGTAGCGGCGAGTTGAATGTGCATGAAGTCATGTGGGTCCTTAATGTTGATTCTGCCGTTCATTCCATCGTTCACGAGAGCACCGACGATTAATAATGCTTGGATCAACATTACCGTCTGTACAACGATGTATGCGGTCAACTTGAGTTTGGATTTGACATGATGGACTATCCCTGTCTTCTTGTCCATGTAAGCTGGAAGTGCACCCAAATAATAGGCGTAATTTATAAAGAGGTATTGGGCTTCTTTAATTGCAGTGAGTGCAACGCTGGGTGTACTGGGTGTCTCCTCCATGGACTCCATGGTGGGTCCGATGAGACTGATCGAAGAAAAGAGTCAAACCCGGGGTATGGCTGAGTCGACGAATTTCGTCACTGTGACTAATGGAACTTTACTTATTTCTTGCTGCTTGATTGACAATTTAATACTTGAATATCTTCGACGTTTTTCTTCGGGAAAATACAGTAGCATACATATATCTAAACATAATGAATATCATTACTTTTCAAACTCGAATTGCTCAATCCATGCCTCGTGGAGTACTTAAATATTAAATTGGGGTTTTATGCCACCTCAGTTGCTGAGTTACCCAAGGTTTCAACACAGAAGAGATGGGATACCAGGCATATGTTTTTATTTATGCAAGTAGAGTGGAGCTTCCAAAATATTAAAATTCAATAATCCAAAAACTTTTGCATAGGCACTGTAAGCTAAGTGTATTTTACTTCTCAGGTTTCATGGGAATCAAAATGAAATTTTTCCACACTGTCCGTCAAGCCTAAGAGTTCGATCAAGGACAGATGAATTTCCAACGCCCCTTGCTAAAATATTAAAATTCAATCGTCAACTCTTCGACGCTTTTGAATAAATGGATGAACTTTTGCCTTGCCAATTGTTAGAAAATATTTAACAAGTAGGTACGTATTGTAATAGAATTGAGTGTATGAATGTATGTGAGTGTGCAGGTGTCTTAAAAAACTACAGGTAAAAAATGGATGATAGTCAATGTACGAACGAAAATCATTTGTTTATTTGTTTGTTTGTTTGTTTTAGATCCATCCATACATCCATTATCTCAAGCTTAAAGTTTTCTGTTTGTTGCAGTCATTTTATTTGTAGTACATTTATAAACTTGAGTAACAAATTAATATTGAAAGCCGAGATAGGATTATTGTATGTAACCTAACACGATCGCACTCTCATTCTCAATGATATGATGGACAGCAGTTGGGAATATTGCTCTTGCAGATCTGTAAATTAATTCTTTGGTTTGAGTCGTCAATTCATCATCAGCATAGACATAGAATTCTTTGAGCGTCAGGCAAGGTCCGTCCCGTTGAATTGGTAACATAATCCGGACTGATGACTCTCTAAACTCTTCACCACCTTGAATAGTAAATGCTAGACGCTCCAGGACTGGGAACTGAATTTTATAAGAATTCACACCATGTCGGAATTCAAATTGAGTCAAATTGATTTCCAATGATTTGAGGTTTCCCATGATGCGTGGAAAAGTCAATTCGTACATCAATACTAAGTTCAGGAGCATGTTGTAATAATCAAGTGTAGGGTTGTAGTTGTGGTGACTGTCTTCAATGCTCCCTCTATTTCCCAAAATGACTGTGACCAGAGTTGACTGGTGGACTCGAAGCATTTTCTTCACATATCTATATTTTTTAGATCCAAAGAGATTGTTGATTTCCAGTGTGGTCAACCGTAAACCGGAGAATGTACCACCGGGAGAATATGCACCTCTGATTCCTAAGCAGGTCAATGACCCCTGGAGTTGATTTTCTAGAGATTGGATCGCACGACAGAATGTTGTCATTTGAGTCGTGGGTTTGATGTACAGTGACGTCAAGTGTGGAGCCATGGAAAGGATTTCTTTCAAGAATCCAAGAGTGTAAGGAAATCTAAAAGGTTCTTGGATTTTGATCTTTGTCAATTTTAGAAGTTGAGGAATTTCACACCCAAGGAACATCCGTTGTCTGAATGATCCATTCGTTCTGGACCCGTAATGAGAAAATCGAATGCAAAGATCCAAAGATTCCAAATTAGGAGTTGAAAAGAAGAGAGCCCGCAGATTCTCCATGGACACAATGGTTTCACAGTCAGACACGTGGTTCATCATCGATCTCGGAGATTTCCCCGGACGAATTTTGAATTTCAAGTGCCGAATTGATTGTCCTTGAATTTCCAAGAATTGTTCCCATTCAACATTGGCTCCGGCCAAGCAGAACTCTCCTTCAACTACGACGGTGTCAAAGTGAATCCTGGCAGCAGTTCCACTCAAAATATTAGTCACATTTTGCAAGGCTTTTCGGGTCCAACGTTCTCCATCAGATTTAATCATCCAAATCCATGGTGGAACTTCAGGTCCGTAGCGTAAGGGAATTTGGAAGGAAATCCTTGATTTGTTGATTTTTCGGACAATAGCATCGTTCCACTTATGATTCACCAATCGGTAGTTTATGAGGTCACGAGGTTGGTCTTCTAAATGAGATATAATTTTTTCCAGCACCTAGAAACAAAATAAACATTTTTAATTTGAATTGAAATCTCAAAATAAATCTCTCTAATTTCAGTCCCGAATTTCATTTACGTGATTGCATTGCTAAAATTCTAACAAAGTCTTTATTGACTTACAATGTCAATGTTCAAAGCCTGAAGAACGAATGGTGATGGATTGACATCCATTCCAGACACCTCTCGTATTTTAGGTCTCATTTTACTCTTGGACTTTTCCATTTAGTAAATAAACAATTCGGGTCTTGTATTCCACCTTCTGTAAAATACAGAAAAAATTATGATTAATAATTTAAAAAATATGGAATAAATTAGAATTTGTCTCAAACATGGCATCTGGTCATTCCATTAAAAATCTAAACAAAATTATGATGAAGTTAGGTAGTTTGAGTTTGATTGAATGATGTTGGTAGCGATTATTTTACCAATTTATTTTATAATAGGCTGTAACAAACATAATGTAATTAATTGATTGATATAATCAACTTTAGGTTTAATTTACTCTGCGTATTTTTGCGAAGATTTCATTTGATTAAAAAGTAACAGACTGTAATATTCAAATGTAATGTAATTGTTCAAATAAAGTTCTTTTGTTTGTATTTAAGTCGACTTACTTTTCAATTTTTAAATCCACTCGGTGACTCGGTAAGTGAGACGTAAACTCTCTGTTTGAATTTATGTTTTGTTCAAATAATTGATTATGTGTTGGATTTATTCAAATGTTATGTTTTTATTAATTTGCATATCAAATATTTTGTAGTGTAAATGTGTAGAATCGTTTCCCTCAACCCTAACTTCTTGTCAATGTGAATTGAAAGTGGAGGAGATTCGTGGGTTTTGAACTAGACTAGAACTATAGAGAAAAATGAGTCATACTGATTTGTCCACAAGTGCCCCGAATTAGCATTACCTACATTGCACTAGTTACTGACCAACAAATTAGATTACCTACTTTCAATTTAATTTGATTCCATTCGCATTCATATGTATACACCACACCCAAATTCCATGGAAGCTAAAAAAATATTATTTTGGAGTTTCAGCTTGAGCTTGCAGATGAATAATTTAAAAAGAATAGATAGAATATTAGGAATAGACCATTTAGAATAGAAATAGCTTATAATGCCAATGCAACATATAAATATAGTACATAGGGCTGTATGACTATAATAATGTTGTCTGTAGGTACATAAATTACGAATTACATATTAAATTACGATACTAACATAGAAGAGACCGGTAGAGACTAAGGTAAAATTAGAATTCACTTAACCAAATCCATCAACTTTGTCTTGTTTTAAAAGTATTCAATTATAGAAGCAATGGTAGTTGAAGTTTAGAATAATATAAATTAAGTTAAACTCATTTTGTTCCAAGGAGTAAGTCAACCGTCATCCCAGTTACAATTCGAAAAAAGTCAACCGTCGTGACATTTTCGATGCCGTAGAATCCACCCACATTTACTCCAAATGCTT
>JAQGCB010003036.1:0-10412 GCA_034698835.1 Protaphorura tricampata | reverse complement strand
ACAGAGTTTGATGTTATATTTTTTTATCCGTCCTCGTTATTTTCTAGTGAGGTTGGCTAGCAACTTCATAATAGGATTACATAGGCACTCACCTAAACAACAAGTTGACAAATTTTCTGTGCTTTTTAAATTTTGCAGTCCAAGATGGGTGGAGAGAGAACGACTTGAACTGGAACGAGTATGGTGTCTCCTTCTGTGTTCTTTGGACTTCTTGGGTTAGTCAAAAAGTCTTTAATTTGGAGACCAACTTGAATACCTTGTTATCCGAACTGTCCAATATAAAAACTTTCCCCAATAATAGTGAATGCGTGGAGATCTCAAAATACTACGTGTACTTCCCGTCCTATAAATCTAGTACGCAGTCTTCTCTAATAGAATGAGCTACTTTATTTCGAGAATGGGGGAATGAATTGTACTATTATAATACGACCCATATTCCGGTTTCATTAAAGAGATGCAATTTCTTAGTGAGGTGGATAGAGAATTCTATCTCTTCATCATTTCATTTCATGAGAAAGCCAATTTAAAGTGTGCGGTGGGGTTGGTCGGATTTTGGATGTGCGGAATATTGGTATAGTTTTACATATAAAAACTTGTATGCTCCAGTGATATAGCAATGAACGCATGCTTTGGTTAGCTGAATAAGCTGATCACTCTAGACCGGGAAACCCATAGTCATCCTTTAGATTAAATTCAATCGAACAAGAATGCGGAAGTACAAGGTTAATTCTATAGAATTCTGTCGCTAATCCCTTTTCCTTCTCCATTCAAACTTACCAAAGGTACATACTATTATGAGAATTTTATGTGAATGAGCAAAATATCTCAACCTTTTCTAAACTTCTCCGCCTTCGGTAGTTGCTTCAGAATGAACAGTTTGCCAATGAATGAGTGTGTATTTAGAAATGTTTCAAACTCCCGACCATGGAAATCTCTGCCTTCAGTGATTTTTTAAAGTCAAACCTGTTTTGAGTATTAACGAAAATATGAGTGGGAGAATCAGCATTGGCTTAACTTGAGACTTTCACACTTGAAAAAGTTTCACTGAGATCTCTCAGCTCCATAAATTATTATAGTTAACTTAAATCCATGGAGAGGCTCTTTAGTCTTTACAGTTCACCTGCCTTCCAGTCATACAGCCAACCAAACTAAATTTTTGAGAGTAGAATTCTGACTTTTACAGAGTCTTCCATGCAACGCTCATTAAACCTTTTGCGGGAGTTTTCCTTAGCAGACGGAAGCCATTCACTCATACATACAGGTTTGGATACCCCGAATCATCATCAAGTTCGTCTAAATCAGTCTTCTTCTGCTGAAGCCGGTGATGTTTCACTTCGTGATAAACTTGCTCTCGAAGGAGTTGAGGCATCACAACTTTGCAAGTAAGTCTTCCTCTCCTGTTAACTCAATTAACTTGCATGGCTAGCTTTTACAATGCTTTCACTCGCTTTCTCTCTCACGACCAATCCATGCATACCAAGGGATGAATGTTCGTGTTCCGGTCCACGTGTATTATCAGGACATATAGATTTGCATTTTTGATTTCAACCACTTCAAGAATAAAATAAATTATACCCAACAGTCGGCAGATGCAAGGTTGAACATTCCCATTATCCATTGTTAAAACCGGGTTGACATTCTGTCCACACAGGCCATCCACATCACTTGAACGGCCTGGGAACTACTTTTTTAAAACCTAATTAGAATTAAAGAGCCAATTTCATATAACATTCCATCTTTGTTTCATTATCCAATTCAAAACTCTCTCCCTCCAATTTTGGAACTTGTTAGAATAATAACGGAAATTCACTCTGCACTGCAAATACAAGCTACGTGCATTTCATTAAGATTTGAATAAGATTACAGTAGCATCTACTTTGGTTGTAACAGTAAAAGCAGCACCACGCAACCGGCAACCAAAGACTACAAAAAGCAGACTGAAATTATCATTGTATAAAGAGACAGTGCTCACAAATTCATGTTTATGTCCGACTTAATTTTGTAAGTTCCAGCGATTCAAGATTAATTTTAGTTTTCATGTGTATTATATTATCTTCAGTTTTGTTTTATTTGCGTGAGCTTATTTAAAGGACTTGTGTGAAAACGCTTGTTGAACCTGTCAAAATATTGGTACACAAGAAATAGTACACTGAACTTATGTATGTGTTCCAAAAATAATAAATCCTGTCATAAAGACCTCAAAATTAAAAATTCCCTGATGCAGAATCAGGGAGAAGTTGTTTACAAAGACGAACGACATGATAATATCAACGCCCCTTCCCTTCCCGTCATTAACCTTTTGTAACCGAGGGGTATGGATTTTTAACGATAAGTGCTTTAGAAGGAAACCTAAGCGAACGGTTCATTTCATGTTTGCTCAGAGAAAGCATTACAATGTACATAATCAATTTTGCGTGACACAATTTACTTCGTATTAATTGATCACCGGTAACTTGTAACGCCTTTCCCTTCGTTTAATGAAGACAAGTACTGAGTGACTTAGAAAGTATCTTTTATGGTCTGCATCTCCGTAAATTTCTCGTCTTGGCATTATTGTAGTTGCGTACCTTTGTTATTCTTAACAATTAAAAATGATTTCCGAATTCCATGTTACTAGTAGTGGAACAAACTAGCGTTGTCCTTTGATGATTACGGCGTTAGGCGGAAGTTGTATTTTGACAGATTTTTACGGACAAGTTGTCCCACTTGAATCATCATGGATAACGTAATCTAATATAATTAATTTGGAAAATGATGTGTGAATATTTGGGTGTATTGTTTGGGGGTTGAGACAAAATGAAAACGTGAAAGTCATTCCACATTGGGACATGACACGTGGAATTAATATGGAGAAAGCATGAAGAGTGAAAGGCTTCAGGCGGGTCCAAGGCTCTTTAGTTTTAATAAATGATTGTAGGGGACACTTTCCCCCACAAAAGCTCTTTATTCATAATAGGAGTTGGAGAGGCAGCTAATTGTGTGCTCATTGCACTGCAGTTATGGTCGGTCGTTGGGCTTACACCAGGACCGATGTACATAAATAACAATATAGTCTCCAGAGAAAGTCACGCAATATTATCATGGCATAGAGTACAAAGAATGAATTCTCTTCCAAAATTCCCCAAGTAGCAATGAGTTCTGACGACTGGTGTTTGCAAGTGCAAACCATTAGGCAAAATACAACACATCATTTACCGGGAGCAATGCCAGGATGGATATGGGTACTCTTTGCATGCCAAATGCGATGTAGTAATGCAGACATGAATTTTCCATTGATTTCCTGGCTTTTAGTACGTTCTCCTGGAGTAGAGCAAGGGAAAGTAGAAAGTTAAGCCGCACTGCACGGTAACAATAGCGTTATAATTTATATGAAAATGACTAGGTACGTAATATTTTCATTTTAATAGAGAATTGTTTGAACTCCGCTCTCAACTTCAAGAACTAAAGGGAGCAGTTGAAATTCGATCCTTTAGTCCCCCGGACTCAGAAGAACTTGCAGAAGTTCTACGAAAGAAACCTCTAAGGATCGATACTCTTCTGAGTATGAATGGAAGAGATATTCTGGGAGGAAATGCGGGATGTAGTTCGATTAGTTGCTCCATACCCAGCGGGGATAAGGAATCCATCGAGGATTCCGACGAGGATGCTTCCAGTTCTGAGGTATTCTCCGTTCCTACTCTTTAAGTTCAAATAAGTTGGCCTTTTTTTGCAATATTAAAAATATTTTATTTATTTTACTCGACTATACGTTTACGTTTTGAAATATCACGATTGATCACCGAGATATTACGGTGAGTTACCGAGTTTCAACCCTTAGGCATTATCGAGACCGCATGGCCTAGGCTAGCAGCTTATGTGTTATCCATTGAAGTTGGGTTGCAGTAAAAAGTGACTGGAGAGACCGCACATCCTCGCTCATATTCTCTAACACTTAAACTCAAATAAATTAAATTCTAGAGATAAATGGCAGATTCATGGCTGTCCTTTTCTACTTCTTTGGTAAAAATTTAATTAATTTTATCGAATGTTTAAAACTTGATAGCTAAAGATCAATTAACAACGCGTTTGTGTGTGTCAGATACCTCATCCTTTCAATTAATCTGATGATCTTATAGAAAAACTATTACTGCAATTTATTATTCATAATCGAGGAACCGGGTAGTTTATATATAAACATTTCCCCTCAAAGTTAAAATGGGGAGCAAAAAATTTGTGTCAAGAATTGTACGTTGGCTTCAACAATTGTTGGCTGCGAATTGCACAAGCGTTGTGAGTTGCAGCAAAATATACAAGTAAGAATATACAGTTAAATTGAGAATATACAAGTCCGACAAGCTTTCTCCCTTTCAAAATTGTGCAAGTACGGGATTAAGTGACTTGGGTATTGAATCCGAGGATCATGTACATATATGTACATTGCATCCTCAGATCAGGTTGGTCGAAACGTAATGAACTACCCTGTAGTACAAAAGAATTTGTGATTGCGCATTGAGTCTGGCACCCCACTTGTTCGTATTGTCCTTCTAACCAGTAATTTAATCCTAGTGCTCAAAGTTTTCAATCTACCTCTTGGTCATGCCAGCGAAGAGAGACCATTCCATGATTTGGAAAAACAAGAGATTAACTCTGTCGAACAAAATGTTTCGATGCGCGGATCCTACTTCTCAGATTTAGCTTTATTAAGGCCTGTGGTTTCAGTTGTATGTCTCGACATGACTCTTCACTTTTCTAAGTTTCTGTTCTCAACATGTTCAAATTAATGTTTTATTGTTTCATCCTTCTTTTACTTTTCCTTTGAGATAAAAGACAAGAGATTGTGGGAGTCTAACTTGCCTTCATTACATTATACAAGAAATACTCCCTCTGTCTCACCAAAAATTTTCTTGTTTGTACTTGAACGGCTCAGTGATTCCAAAGTTGGCTACTCAACAGAAGTTTCGTCGACCGTATTCTCTCATTTTAGACTTACAAATGAGAGAACTTTTGATTGAGAAATTCCCAAGAGAAAAACTAGAATCTCATCAAAAGTATTCTCCCGCATAGACTCATTCATATGGTGTGCGGAAAAAAATTTGTCCCACCTTAACCAAATTAACTGAGATCGCGTGAGAATAAATCAAACTTTTTCAAGTTTAAAATAAGCCCTAATTTGACTAGGTATTGATATTCTCTAGGAAATTAGAAACTTTCCAATCCCTTTCTACACAGCTGCTAGACTGTACTACTATTGCTTACCAGAGTAAACGGATTAGACTATGAATTGGCGTAATTAGTATGATAAGTGCACAGTCAAATTTAATATGAGAAATTACTATTTCAGGGCGAGGGCATCACCAGCCATCAACGACGGTGTATTTGCTACATTCTGACAGTGATGATGACGGTATTTGGTATGGTGATGTTACTAGGAGTAATCATTGCAGTCTTCTCTTGAAATTATTACGCATAAAGAATATATTAGTTGTAAATTAGCATGACTCGATGTAGTTAATTTCTTAACTTTTTTTGCTGGAATCGCCAAAGGATTAACTTAGGATTACTTGAAAGATTCCTTCGTCGGGTGAAAGTTTCTAAAGATGTTAAGGCCATATCCTGGTCAGGTTTCATTGAACCAAATTCACGTATCGGTCGAGTGGGTTGTGGAGTACGGTGAGATTTTAGTCATAGGATAGTTTCGGAGTGATGAATTGACTTCACTGTTTTAGAATGACCCAAATATGTACAAAAAATATTTTTGTGTCTGATTGTATTATTTCGTATTACGAAATGTGTGTTATTAGTACTTCCTACAAAAACAAAACAGAAAATTCCTGAAGAAAGCTACTGGTTGGTTGACGAATGTGCGCATGGACTTAGAGTGACAACCAAGCTTGTCTGATCAAATATGAGATGCTATGTTAAAATATCCTAGTTCAACAACCTAGTTCAACGTAAGAAATAATAAATGATAACTAGAACCAAAGAAATTCTTCAAGAACGCACACATAAAAAATTCAACTAACATATTATATTATTTGACTTGATATAATAATATTGAAACTGTCAGTTGGACGGTAAATTGTGTCAGTGACACTATTCAATGTTGAATAAATATCCACAAGTAAGAATAACCTGGATTGGACTACAACTATAGATACCACACTTCGTCAGATCGGATTTACAGAAAAAGACGTGTCAATTACATTTTCTCTGTAAACTAAACCCAACCGACCACACTGGCTACTGTGTCGTCTGTGACTACAGTTTTTCCCAGAGTATGTGCACTTTATTGCATGTCACTCAACAAGGATGGAAAGGCAAAACACAGTGTGCATAAACGTGTAGAAATGGAATCAAAGTAACCGTCGTCCGTCAGTGTTCTCGCTTTCAAAGTGTCTAAAAATCTAATCTAAGGTCTAGAACTAGGACCTACGTAGTATGACTGTGACTCCGGACTTTCGTTATTTGGGTATGAATGACGTGTCACGCGAACAAATACCTGGGTGTGATGTGATGTGATATGAACGAGAAGAAAAATCAGATTGTGTTAAAAAAGAGAAAGAACTATAGTGGATAGTGATGATAAGTACATATGTATGTACACGACGAAGACTATGACGACGGTAGTGCATTTAATGAAGAAATCGATAATTCTCTCCGAATCAAACTATAATTACTTGAACCAAAAACTAACTTTCACTTTGACTAAGGCCTAACTCATTTCACCCCTCTCTCAGTCCAATGTAAATGTAATCCAGATAATGAAATGTTCTCTCGTTTCTTTAAATCCGTACATGCGTACTACGTATGTTACAGTACCATGATCCGTTTTCATAGAATTATCTTAATGGAGAAAAAATAAAGCGTTGCACGAAATAGGTTATTTGAAACGGCTCTGGACGAGTAGAACAAATAATTCCCACACTTTCTAATTAACCAGTCGCTAACTGTGTTTAATGATGAGTTTGGTAGACAGCTAACTGACGTTTCATTTGTGCACAAACCCAGGAAGTTACACCTTTCTATTCAATTACCGAGTAATTAAAAAGCCCGATCCATTTTTAAATTACCTAAAAATACAAATTTACTGTGACACCTAATGTGCTCAGGTTGCTTTTTCTCAAAGGATTTTTTTGCTGAGCTCAATCGTCAGGAATAATTTGAAGGTGTGTTGTATTCTTTCCTATCTATTCTTTACTTTCGTTCTATGTGCTTTCTTTTCTCTACAGTTACGTTTTATTCCCAATTTTCTAGGGTTATTTAAAGTACTCGTGCATCACTCAAAGAGAACATGCATGGGTGTAGAGAGTATGTAGAGTTATGCGTGCCAAGGAGGTTTTGGTCCGGACATACCTCATGGTTTATTCACGGTGTCTCTCATGGGACGCCTTGTGTGATTTATGGTTTTCTTTTGAAGGAATATTTATTTATTTATGGATATGTTCATATATAATACTCTTTTTCCATGTTCCATCTCCTTATTTATTCAATTTGTGGGACCAATGCAATGAAAGGAAATAATCATGCATGTGTGGGTTTGGTTAGTTGTACTCTCTGTGGGCACCGCACAGTATAGAATTAGACAGTGGCGAGAGAGAACTTGAAAAAAAAAGTGAATAGACTTTTTAGGAATTCCTTTAACCCAAGCCTAAGTTAACTAAGCAACATTTTACTTGAAAGTCTCGAAAGGGAAGCGAAAGCACTTTCTTCACCAGCAATTACTTATTCATGCTTTCCATGTTATCACGTACTCTTCATATTGGACAATAAAGCTGAGCTGTACTACTGGTAGGAACAGTTATACTTTTCTAGTCCGTATCGACTGACCAGAGAACTTTCAATCTTTCATACGCCGGCCAGATTTGGCCTCAACAATTTGAACCATCTCTGGTTTTGCATTCGATGTGCAGTGTTTTCTCATAATCTTGGCCCGATGCCCGAAATTACGAAATTGGTACACCTGAGATTTGAAATTGGCTTCTTACTCGCGTCACGGCCAGTTAATCTGTTAACAATTTGGACTTTGTGGTCACCCCTAACCTGCTCTAAAAATTCTTTTTCTGGTCTGTTCTGTCTATACCTTCCAGTATTGTAATCCTTATAGTCTGCAGTGCTGAGCTCTGCAAAAATCTTAGTCCGCCATTTGCTTAGGTTTTCCGTTGGAGTGTGATAGAGAAATTTTAAGTGAAACCTGTCCGATCGACCATCTATCAATCAAGTAGACAATCAGCTGGAAAAAACGACAGAATCTTCCATTGATTTTACAGTGCACAATATTATATTCTACACAAATATATAGCGACTACGTCTACATGAGTCACTTCACTTTTCCCGCGGTCGCATGAGACAGGTTTTACTAAAAAACATGAATGAATGTGTGCGTACATGTGTACTTAATGTATATTGTCTTCCGTGTGCGACTCTTGCAACAATTAACTTGTCATCGGCCTGGCATGGCCGTGCCGTGCAAACCCAACACTAGTGTCAAAAGTGAAAGTTCCAATTCATTTTTAATTACTACAGACTTTCACTCATTCCAGTGGTGACGGCTGAGTTGTCTTGTGCTACGCTACACAGGGAAATTATTTACAAAGAAATTCAATAAAATATGAATAAAAATTGCAATAGGACTTGAAATATCATCTCTACAGCATAATTTGAATCAAAGGTGCGGCGACTAAGTCCACTTTTTATTAACACAATGAGTTGATTTATGAAGTTCATCGAAAAACACAAGTACTAGCTATTTAATTATTTAGAGTCTACGCAGTAATATTTAAAGACCAATTAAAATTACTTGGATGGGTAAAAAAGGTTTTGAATAATTATAATTGAATATTGAATTGAGAGTGGTATTCCGAGTCTTGTAAATAAGAATGGGTGGACCTGACTCTTCATATTCGTAATTAAACTCATGGGTTAGTTATTTGTAATAATTTTCGTATGACTTCCTCTTGTGATATAATATACTTTATTGACGAGGAGTTTGAAATGTGTTGACATTTTACAGTAACTAATAATATCAGGCTCACCGAGCGCCTATCTTGTGAAGTTATTTCCTATAAATACGTATAATATTATCTATAACTATTAAGTGTTAATATTGTTGTGTATCACTGCATCATATAATATGTAAATATGTTACATGTATTGTATAAATGTAATACTTGACACTCCTTCATATTATGGTCAATATTTCCATTGTAAAAAGTCAATTAAATTGATTCAATGTCAATGAATTTGTGTGTTTGTCAATCGTCAGTTGTTTGTATGTATGGATGGGTACGAGTCTTTAGTTGACTACAAATTTGCATATAAGTGAAGTAAGGCAAATGTAAGCAAAATCAATACTTGTTACTTCCTAATGCATTTACAATGAATAATAAATTGTTGAATTTCAACAGTGTCAAAGAACGTCAAGACGAAGAAGTTCTATTTATTAGCCGCAAACTCATGTATTAATGAGTTTATATAGGTGCACTAGATACAATAGGAGATGATAACATATGTTATGAAATACATATTCTTCACAGTTTTAGACTCTCGAGTCCTGTTAAACATTTCTAACCGCCTTTAATATTACATAAACCTGACGCTTAAGAACCAGATCCAAACATAACTCAAGGCAAGAAGTCATGAGCACATATGTTTGATGGATTCGAGAAATGAAACTTTCATTCACTCTTAGAAATATTTGAAAGGTTGTAACATTGCGCATTATCTTCCAGTCAATCAGAAAATAATTTAAACATTCACACTCATAACCAACACATTTAACATCGAATGGTGGATCTGGGTTTCACACGTGAGAATATTATTTTATTCAGTAAACTTACGAGTTGGTACATCATCCCGTGCCCTGGGCAGATCATTCGATCATGATCATGGTCTAATTAATTTGGTCGGGCTTTTTAGAAGAAAACATTATTCATTGTAGGCACTATTGTCCAATACAGGTCCTGGCCATTTGCTTTGAATGACCATGGAATATATAGGGTAGCGAACCAGCGAAGAACAATTACACGATTTGCGGAATTAGATGTTAGTAGTACACAACTAAAAACTTTTGTTTGAGAATTAATCATGTGAAATAGCCCCGCGAGCTTTAGATCAGCAATATGTTGAATACCGCATACACGTATGTATCCCCAAACTAACTAGATTTTCACGTGAGTACAATTTGTCAAAAGTGAGGGGGTTTGCCATTAATTACAACTTAACCATCTTTGATTCAAAGTAAAATCAATATGGCAAAACTGTTTTAATTAGTCAAGTAAAAGTGTTTCCAATAGCAAGGGGGCTAATTTTATGACTCTTGACTGTTCACACTTGAACACCCGGTACCAGTGCTTGTTTAGGTTTCATTTAGTTCCAGTTCCAACAAAAGTGTAACATTCGTAATCTAGAAGAGTTCCTAACGCCAGTTCCAGTTC
>JAQGCB010003035.1:0-10414 GCA_034698835.1 Protaphorura tricampata | reverse complement strand
TATCATTATCCCGTATTATATCGTTATCCGAGAAGAGCCCTTGAAAAGGAAAGCGTATTTATGTTCAGGACAACAAAAAAGGAGAGGGAAAGAAAATGATACGACTACTGACGAGTCACTAACTCAAACTAAACCCTTATTCTTTTTTTTTTAATGTTTTCTCTGCTACTACTACAATACTATGTCACAGATTCCTGGCTATTACTTTACAAGTAAACTCCTTGTGAATAAACTTTGTAATTTAACAATCAAAATTTTATTTAAATTAAAAATCTGGTTTCATACAAAAGACGACCTGGGTCTTTTTAACAATCTCGGAGGAAAAGGAAGAGAATTAAACCTCTTTCATTTTTTATCGTATCCTTTCCTACAACAAAAACCCAAACAAGGTTTTAGTAAAAAAGGTAACCCTTAGGCAAAGCAAGGTAAGGGAGAAGAAAAAGGGACAAAGAGAATGCATGGAGAAGAGAAGCCAAGAAGGTAAGAGCCAAACAGGCCTGAGAGTACTGGTACGTTGTAACAAAAAGTATTTGACTCGTAATGGTGACAATAGCCAGGGATGCTCGCTCAACAAGAGGGGAACGCTTGGATAAACCGCATGTGGGATCTTATTTGACCTCAGGCTCTATTGGAGATGAGACTGAAGAGAAGAGTTAGCCAGGGAGAAGTGAAGATGAGATGAGATTCGGAAAGAAGAATCATCGCGTCACCATGCAGCAGCACCTGTGTCTCACATCACAAATATTACACTTCCTATATACCCTCAAATTGCTTTCTCTGCTTAATTCCAATTTTCTGAAAGAGTGTCAACCTGGGAGAATGACATAATGAATCGTAATATAACGAGTCTCTCAGGTTTGAACGCATCCTTAAAATTTTCCATTGCGTGACAGTACACATTTTGGCTTCCATATAACAGTAGCAATTAGCAGTTTATCTGATGAAGAGTTTTGTGGATAAAAATAAAACAATGTTAGCAGAAATCAAAAATGTTGAAATGGCAAAACGATCAACATTCGCATAAAATTATTAATACCCAACACAGGAATTCATTTGGTCATAGAAATGATTTCGACCGTTTGTTGACGCAAAAACAAAAGATAAAAGGCCATTTTTAATGTCAAATATTCACACGCGGCTCAATTCACGGGGTACAACTTTTAAACTAGAAAAGAAGAACTTTTTACGTCAGATCTTTTTATTCCTAATCCGATAATGATATTCAAGATTTATTTTATGTGTACTCTTAGATGTGTCATTGTCATTATGTATTTGTCTACTTCGTTCATTCTTAAGAATTTTAGTAATCTGCAATGGTTTACCTGTATGTAATATTTTAAAAAAGTTGTCTATTTTGGATTCTTTTGCAACATATGGTTCCTGATACGAGTATATTTAGGACCCTCCGCTTTAGGCAAACACTGCAGGCATACTTGGGACAACGATATTCTTCAAAATGACTTTGCGGTGTCTACGAATGAAAACATGGCCTGAGGAGTGAGAGTGTGGCGCGGGTCATATTCATATCTTTGGCAGCGCGCTCTTCTTCTTACAAGACAATTGGAAGAAACCGTAGTATGTCCGAAGTCCGAAGAAGTGCCTAAAGGTGAATAGGCGGTGACGGGACAATACACAATACACAATCAAGCCAATAGCCGATACATGAAAGGTGGCCCGCACCGACTAGTATACAATACAATACAGTCAATACACAATGTAAGGTGTATTTCAACGAACTGAACTGACTGAGATTGAAGGTGCAGTGCAGGTGCTTTGGATGCTTTCCTTGCTAAGGAATAACGATATAACGAAAAGGCTTGCTTGTTCTGGTTCTGGGGAACAGGTGCATAAAGGATAGAATGTTTTTTGGTGTGACCAAAGAATCCCCTCTCTCATCTCTCGATTCTCCAAGGGAATTCCACTTCTCCGCACAGTTCTACCTGAGTGTTTGACCAGGTAACTTTGTGCCCCTGCCTTCCGTTCAGTGGATCGGCTTTATCTTTTTTAGCTTTAGCTATTGCTCTGACAATCACGTCCAGTAGGGTAATTTTAAGTGTGTGTCTTAGTATATGTTGTATGTAAAAATTCAAACCCTTTCTTTACACGTAAACTCTGTAACGTAACATCTGAAAAAAAGTAAAAAGAACGGGTAGTCGGTCGGTCGGTAGTTAGTGTCAAGTGGAATAGTGGATTTTTATGGAAGTACCGTGTGTGAGTGAGTGAGAGTCTCACAAAAATTTTATTGTAAGATTGTGGACTTGAACTTCTGGTTGTGCATTGGATTATTGCATTGCATTGCATTTGCATTGTATTGAACGTGAATGAATTCATTTGTTGGTGGTCCGGTTCTGTCTGTAACACAACAGAGCTTCAAAAGATCATTACTTATGCAAGTTTAAGATCTGAAACAAGCCTAGTGTTGTGTATGGAAACAAACTGGACTGGACACTCACGCTCACAAGCTCAGTGGTTGCAGATTTTAACTTTAACGGGGTTCATTGTCACCTCAACTAACTTCGTCTCAAAGTTCGGTTCTTACAGGTATGACAAGAAATCTTAAGAAAAAAACTCGATATTCTGAGAGTGCCCCTAACAAACAATGACATTTTATACGTTCATGTACATAAAACATCATGTAGAAAGAAAGTCGGGAGAAAATAACGACGAAAAATGTCCGTCCGATATAGATGGTTTTTACTCCTCTAACACTTCTAACTTTTAATGAACCAATTGTACTGTAAATGAGCGTGAATGAGATGATCGGAAGCGTATATTTTTCTAACGTTTTTGCCGGAGATGAAATGTAGTACTGAAATAGGTAAAATGTAGCATTTTCAAACCCCCAGCGTAATCCTTGGACAATCAAATTCTTAAGCAATAGTGGACATAACACATAACATAATATTTCATTCAAAGGCTAAAAAATTCATGAATGATTCGCAAAGATAACCGAGGCCAGGTAGAGTGGATAAAATCTTCATCACGTCGAGATAGACTCAGACAGGCAGGTTGGCTGGCATAATACGGAGCATTTTGACAGTACTATTGTGTGTTGCTGGAGTCATGCCTGCACTTGCTCTTCTGTGAACTAGTGCATGAATTCTGAATGAATGGAATGGGAACTATACCCGTGGATGTATACAGAAAGCCTGATTGTTTACAAACTTTTAAAACACCTGAGATTGACACAATGCTTTTTCTCTGTACAAAACTATGACTTTTGTTAGGATTAGGATTATAGCATAGCACAATCACAAGCACACCCATGGCACTAGCTAGCACCCATACCTGTCATTCAAAAAAGAGTCACTTTATCTCCAACCTCACTCACAATCAAAAAAACTTTTTTTTTTGAAGTTTACTACGAACTTCAACCACGTTGGATAATTTATTGTTTTCCGAACGGTTCTCCCTTTATATTCAGAAGCAAATGCTGAGAGTTGGAATTCATCGACCTACTGTTCCTGTACACTGGGACACAAACATTTTTGTGTTTCCGCATTGTTCGTGTTGGATAACAGCGAGGTAGTCAAATTCTACGTACTACTTTATAGTAGATACACATACAATACACATTAACATTTTTAGCGCAGCCCAGTGTAAACAATTTCGTACTGTGCACTGTGCAGGTGCGCTATCATGTTTATTCGCAAACAATAAATAAATACTCAGCTATACTTACAGGTCAGATTATGCGTATACATTCATACAGGGTTTTTCGGATTGAGGGTATCGTATAATTACAGGTAGAGATTTTCAAAGGACAATCAAATTCATAACATGTCAGTGATTTCAAGACAGTGTCTTCCAAATACTCAGAATTTTTACCATAATTTGGAGTGGATCCTAATTTCTATGCACATAAGGAGTCAACGCAACTTTTGCTCTAGTCCCATTCCAAAAATTTGCACGGTTTACTTTAAAGTTACGTTGTGTATGGTAATTTTGCTGAAACCAAAATTCATCAAGGAAGCTGAAATAATTATGGCTTAAAAATTATTGGTTTTGCACTGGCGAGTTATTTTACAGTTTGGTTGAGATTAAAACGTCCTCACTAATCTTACAGAGGGTGATTCATAGCTTTGTGGACAGTTTGGCAAACTATTTCTATGGGTGTGAAATCTTCGGGGCAAATTTTCAAGGTCAAGATTATACGGTCAGTGTTCCTAAGCAACACGTCCAAGCCTACTTTTCCAAAATTGGAGCATTTTAGTGACCATATTTGGGTCACTTCTTGGCCACTCCTCTTTTTGGAGTTTCCGAACTCCATCCAGGGTATTTTGTGTCCACCAAAAAAGTTTTTTTTTCGGGTAACCGAAACCGAAAATGTCTACTGTACTTTTGTCTGTCGATTTTACTGGGATTTCCTTATTTTTTACGATTTTTACCAAGAGTAGGTCACGAAGGTCAAGGTCACAGGCTTGGATTTTCTTGGCCGTATGCGAGCCTGTCGAGTCGTGCCAGATTTTGACCTTTAACGGTTCACCATGTCATAGGGTGGTCAATTTTTTTTTCAACAAGGGGTTCAGAACTTGGTCAATGACCTTACCTGGCATGGAACTTAACATCTATTTGAACTTAAATTCGGGTGACCGTTCCACGGCCGGTTAAAGGTCATACCAGCATGGACGCCTTGAAAAGTTGTCGGAGTCGGCATACCGATATTCGGGAATTATTTCCCCCTCCGGGGACCAACAAAATTTTATTTTTCCGTGGTAACACTGTAGACCAAACATCTTATCGTCTAGAATAACCATGAACTCTGACATTTGACCTCGCGTGTCACGAACAGAAATTATTTTCCAATTACCTTTTTTGCCTTTGTATGCATGGGGAGGATTTTGCGAGCTTCTAATTTTTCCCTTATTTTCTTGTTTTCAGTGGTTTGCCAGTTTTGTTGACTGGTTTGTGCACTAATGAATTCAAAAATTACAGATATTTACTTCCGAACCCCTTAACGAGGTCACGGCAGGTCATTATTTGGCCGGAAACAGTGAAAATGTGACCTTAAACTTCAAGGTCAATTTTTACCCCCATATCTGGGGAAAATTGTAAAAACAAAACAACCCTATAATTCAGAATCCTATTTCCCTCAAAACTTTGGATTTGAAAATTTGCCCCGAAAATTTCGCACCCAAGGAAAGCGTGTGCCAATCTGTCCCGCAAGCTATGAATCACCCTCAGTACAATGGAATAGTTTTAATATACAACTGAGTTACAAGGATAATACACCCATTCTATCCTTTGTCGAAGTGGTTCCACCCAGACTTTCAAAATTAAGAGTCCAATGGTATTTCATAAACCCAACGGTGGTATCAACTATTCTGACGAATGTTCGCCCAACACTACGACTACGTGCCCCGAGGTTGTCCAATCAAATTAATCGTTTCCCTCAACCCGCAACATAACTTGTTTCAGTTTGAACTCTCAGAGTCACTGAATGTCGTGCGCATGTCCATCAATTTTTCAAAAGTTCTTGACCTCCTGATACTCCTGAACCATAGTTGTGAAATAAAGACTTAGGCCGATGAAAATTTCTTATGACCTGTAGGGGTCACTAAGATGGCGGCATAGGTTCCCTCTTAAACGTAAAAATGAACCCTACAAAACATCTTCCTCTCTTTTACACAGTTATGTTTTTCCTCTACCATTTTTTTCTGCGGTCAACTGTCGTAGTCATTAGGTGCTCGTCGATTTCAAAATTCTCGCAACCTCCAAAATGTTCGGTTCCGTGTCGTGTCCGTGTCCTTTCAGATCCAACACACGATAATTAATACAATATCTACGAATGTCTGAAGACTGTAATTTTGTACACACGCGTGAAGGAATGTTGAAACTGCCTTTCTAAATTATACGCCATAGAACTTGAACTGAACTTGTGTCATTAACATTTCAGCTAAACACCCAAACCTATGTTACGTGTGTCGACGATTTCTACATTTTGGAAGCACATTCAACATTTCATAAAATCAGTAGAAACAGTTAATTTAAAAAAATTTCCTTCTCTCAGAAATGGCATGTGTAGGAGATTAAGACATGTTAATATTGGGGCACTACTACTGGTTTTAATTAGTCACCCGCCTACCTTCATTTCCTATGGTACGTTATGTTTTAAAATTGAGGTACCCCAAATTTCCACTACAATGGATGCTTCAGGCAAATGGTTAGGAACCGCCCCGGGTACATCGATCTGTACAATGAACCAATAACCCTCCACAACTAAGGGTCGAATCTATTTTTGTTCATATATTTATTCGGACTATTAATACAATGCCTACAAATTCCTGAAAACTGTAAAGTACACACATGCGAAGATGAAGGAATGTTGAAACTGCCTTTCTAAATTATATGCCATAGAACTTGAATTGAACTCGTGTCATTCACATTTCAGCCAAACACCCAAACCCATATTTTCTACGTGTGACTTCATTTTGGGATCACTTTTATAATCAACAATTCATAATTTAAAATCAGTTTTAAACAGTTCATTTAAAACAAAGATGAGTCAACCGGAAGGGAAAATAGAGGAGGGAACCTCGATGGGTTCCTCAAATTATAAGTTGGTTGATCTCCCGGATCTGGTAAGATTTAATTTTTAAAAATTACAAAAAACTCTTTGGAACAGTACTTTATTTACATGTAGGTTCTTGATGAAGTGTTGGAGCGACTGGATCCAATTTCCTTAAAAAACCTGCGATCCGTCTGTCAAAAAACAAAGTCCCTTGTTGAGACGCCCAAATTCCTTGAGAGGTTGACGATTTCCATTAATTCTGATTCTGCCCGTCTCCAAGAAATTATGGACTCCACTGTACAATGGAATAGTTTTATTATAGAACTGGGTTACACGGATAATACGCCCATTTTGTCTTTCATCCAAATGGTTCGAACCAGACTTTGTGAAATAAGAGTCCATGGGTACATGGACCCAACTATTATAGCAACCATTCTGACGACTGTTGGCCCAACACTACGAACTTTTATTTGTGAGGGATCTGTAGTAAAAGTACGGACGATTGGCGTGGACCACCGTGTAGTATTTCAAGAGATGCGAGACATTCTAGAAAAATCTCATAGTAAACTACAACAAAATCTAATTGGTGTTCAACATGTAATACTTTGTAATATGGAATACGGTTATGGTTATGGATATAAATGTGCATCATTTCTGCTGAGAAAATTCCTCGAGTATTCCCCTGCCTTGGTAACTCTAAAATTCCCTCTAATGTAAGTCTAATTTTTCATCTTACAATTCGTGAGAATAGGACTAATTTTATTTTAATTTTTGATTTAAAATCATAGACGAGTCCACGAAACACGAAGCATTAGGACGGATAAGTCGGACGAAGTCAAATTTGCTCCACTCATATCATATTTGATGAGAAATAAACACATGTCCAAAATTGATTTTGGTCTACATCAGGGTATCCCGGCATCTTGCAACTACTGGAACGAACAAACCCATCGTTCACCCTTCCCTCTGACCAAGTCAAGCTTATTGGAACTAGTCAAATTGTGTGAACCCATGGGGGTTAAATTATACAACGTCCCTAGCTCAGCCTTACCCAATCGACATCATCTTAATCCACGTAGCGAGCAATGTTACAAGAAATGTGTGGGCAGTATTCTTTGCGCCAACGCTGTACATGGAATTCCAGACACTGACTACGTACCCCCAGGCTGTACAATCAAATTAATCGTTTCCCTCATCCCACAACATAATTTGTTTCAGTTTGAACTCTCAGAGTCACTGAATGTCGTGTCCATCACTTTCCAATGTAACGGTTTGAGTGGAAATAATGTTGAGTCTTTTATGAATTCCTTGTTTGGAGTGGTCAGGAACAACTTGTTAGAATTAACATTACGTGGAATCAACGCTGTAATCCAAGTAGTGAGTCTGGGAAAGAGTCTTGGCTCCGTTTTTCCTAACCTCAAAAAACTTAGACTACAGAACAGCGCATGCGAAGAATTGGACTGCATTGAATACGAGGAGCATTTCAAAGTTGATGAAGGGTTGAATCAACAGCTCGCTAGGATGAGAAGTAAGATGTTTGAAATTAGCTAAGTGTTTTAATTAGTTAATTGTTTACACAATCTAAACTTATATTTATTGATTTCAGAGTTAAAACGGATAGAAATGAAGAAGTGCAATGCTGTGATGAAATTTTCGACGACGAATCAAATTAATCGTTTCCCTCATCCCACAACATAATTTGTCCCAATTTGAACTCTCAGAGTCACTCAACGTCATGTCCATCAGTTAGAATATTTTCAAATGGATGAAATGTTAGGTGCACAGCTCGCTCGGATGAGAAGTATGTTGTTTAAATTACATTAATACTAATAAGGATTCACTTGTTTGACCTTTCCTTGCGAAGGTCAACCTTTAGATTTAGTTATTGATTTAGTTGTTTATGTATAATGTACAATCTAAACTTATATTATTTATTGATTTCAGAGTTAAAACGTATCGAAATGAAGGACTGCAAAGCTGTGATGAAATTTTTGACTGGACAGTGCATAGTGCATTACAATTTTTCGGAGGTTTTATAATATAAATCTTCCAGAATTTGTAAGACAATTGATGGAAATTGGAATAAAAATTTCTCCAAAACACATATACGTAGTTCGGTATTTGGCTGTTACTACTTCGTATCCATTACGTTTAAATAGTGTATGATCGACATTGTCATTTCAATTTTGACCACATTATTTTACATGAATCAGACAAAAATACACACAAAACAAATGATTTGGAGGAGCGAAAAGTCGTACCTTCAATGGCATATGTACACTTAATATCATGAGGAGATATTTAACCTCGTTCGATATTTGAGCATTATTTAAATGGGCCACGGGGAAGTTAGAAAATGTTGATTGTGTGTGGTAGATCTACATATAACAAAGACTACATGGTACTACGGGGTATTACGGTGTGGTTCATAACAATTTGGCCACTCTTTGCTGTTCAATAATGTACATAGGATTTACATTTTATATGGAATTCAATGGAAATCATGCACATCCGGCCGACCCATAAGGCATGAACCATAACCGTCCACAACTGTAAGGGTCGAATCGTATCTATTTTTGCTCATATATTTGGGTGGACTATTAATACCCAATGTCTTCAAATTCCTGACACCTGTAATTTTGTACACAGTCGAAGGTGGCCGAAGGAATGTTGAAACTGCCTACCTTTCTAAATTGTATGCCACGGAGCTTGAACATAACTGGTGTCATTCACATTCCAGTCAAACACCCAAACCCATTGACTACATTTTGACATAATCTCTTATTCAACATTTTATAATTCTAAACCAGAGGGATCATTCCATTCATTTAAAAAAAAAGATGAGTCAACCGGAAAGATTTTTAGAAGAAGGTATCGCGTGTTCCTCAGATTTTCCGTTGCTTGACCTCCCTGACTTGGTAATATTCAAATAAACCTTCATATAATATTCGTCAATGTCAGTCCTAAATAAATTTGTATGTAGATTCTGTATGAAGTTTTGGAGCGTACAGATTCAATTTCTTTAAAGAATTTACGATCCGTCTGTCAAAAAACAAAATCACTTGTTGAGAAACCCAAATTCCTTGAGAGATTGACGATTTACATCAATTCTGAGTTTCACCCGTCCCGTCTCCAAGAAATTATGAACTCCACTGTGCAATGGAATAGTTTTAATATAGCAATGCATTCCACAGATGAAACGGCCATTTATTCTTTCATCCAATTGGTTCGACCCAGACTCACTAAATTAAAAATCCACGCGTATTCCATAAAGCCACAAGTGGTAGCAACTATTCTGACGAATGTTGGTCCGACACTACGAACTTTTATTTGTGAGGGAAATCTAATAACATACCCATCTCATAATGTGGATCCACTTGTTGACGTTCAAAAGATGAGAGACATTTTTGAACAATCTCATACTACTCTACAACAAAACCTAATTGGCGTTCAACATGTAATAATCTCCGATATGGGATATGGTCGATTGAATTGTGCATCATTTTTGCTGAACAAATTCCTCGAATACTCCCCTGCCTTGGTATCTCTAAAGTTCTCACTCATGTAAGCCACAATTCTCACATTATTGCTAGGGCTCCAACGAGACGAGACGAGATACAGCCGTCTCGTCTCGTCTCGAGAAATTATCGAGACGAGACGACCCTGTCTCGTCTCGTGTCTCGGCTCGTCTCGTCTCGAAATGTCATGAGACCATGCTTTCAAATGGCGCTTAATCGAGACGTCTCGACCAGATGCCGGAACAGGGCTGGTCTCTTCTCGTCTCGACTCATCCGAGACGAAAATTTCTGTCTCGTCTCGTTGAGAGCCCTAATTATTGCTGTGTTGAACAGTGCGTGCATGACGCATTTGAAAAAGTTACCTTGTGAGAGTGGTATTATTACT
>JAQGCB010003034.1:0-10415 GCA_034698835.1 Protaphorura tricampata | reverse complement strand
AAAAGGATAAATAACATAAAATTAAACTAACATGATAAATAATAGCATATCATATTCATTAGGTTAACATATCGTAGAATCATTATTTTGCACAACACGTTCGATAATTTCATCGTAGTAACTCATATCAATATCATTATAACTAGACGAATTACATTGCTCAGTAAGAATAACATCTTTTAAACATTTCTTAAAACTTACAAAGTTAACAATTTCACTTAAATTACTATTAACAGAAATCCACTGTTGAGATCCCTGAAAAGAAAATGCTCGTTTTCCTACCTTTGATACTGTTGTACTATTGGTATAAGCGTAGGTATCAGATCTAGTAGTAATAGTGTTGATATTATCAATTTTTAAGTAATCATAGAAGTAAGGTGGACATTTTTTATTAATAATCGTATGTGCCATTTTCAGAACTTCAAATTTATACAGATTCTCAGGAAATAGCCACTTCAGTTCAGTTGAAATTACATTTTTAACAGAATCATATTTTTTTAAACCTAGAACAAATCTGCCTGCGCGTCTAATAATGCTTTCAACAGCTTTTAGATGTTTTTTACCTGATGTTCCCCAGATTATAGACATGTAACTAATTATTGATAGTACGTATGCATTTACAATTTCCTTTCGATTGGTAACGGAGAGTAGGTTTTGGATAGGATATAAAGACCATAAGACAGAATTACATTTTTTAGTCAAAGACTGAATATGTTCCGTCCAATCTAATGATGAGTCAATAATAAGACCTAAGATTTTAATCGAGTTGCTAGCTTTAATGATAACATCGCCAACAGTAAAACTAACATTCCCAAGACTTTTAACAATGTGTGGCCTACCCACGACTAACATTTGTGTCTTAGAAGGATTAATTTCCATCTGGTTCTCGTACATCCATTTAAAAATAATATCCATATCTTCAGATAGTTTAGAGAGCATAAATTTTAAAGAATTAGGAGGACCAGAGATAATTAGAGTTGTGTCATCTGCGTAAATAATGACGAGGCTATTTTTAATATGAGCTGGAAGATCATTAATAAATAACGCGAATAAAAATGGGCCCAACGTACTACCTTGCGGGACACCAAGATTTGTGTATTTTATATCAGAATTTTCGTTATTATGAAATACAAATTGACCTCTATTCTCAAGAAATGATTTGATCCAGTGAGGATTGATCCTGTACCATTCAAGTTTTTTCAGCAGCAAGGTTCTACACATTTTGTCAAAAGCTTTAGTAAGATCTAAAGACAATATAATGGATATTAGGCCTTTATCAATGGCTGCAAGTAAAGCATCGGTAATAGCAATTTGAGCGTGAGTAGCAGAATGACGACTTCTAAATCCGAATTGTACATTAGAGAAGATATTGTGTTTTGAAACAAAATTGTTTAGCTGACTAAAAACACATCTTTCTATTAGTTTGCCAATAACGCATTGCAATGCAATGGGCCGCAGATGGCAAGGCTCAGAGGGGAAAGGAATTTTTGCTAGAGGTATAACTTTGGAAATTTTTATTTGATCTGGGACAACTCCATCGGTTATGCTGGAATTAATAAGGCCAAGTAATAACTCGGATATACTATTAGAATGCAGCGCTAATTTTAACATCATAGGAGCTAACCCTAGCAAATCATGACTTGAACTCGTATTTAATATTTTCACAGAGGAGTGCTAACCTCCCGGACAAACTTGGTGCAACTTATCCTTCTGAGTCAACGATGCTGACAATGAGAACTTATTCATGATGTACAGAACAGCTCAATTAGTGGCACTTTGGTCTGCACTGCACTGCGTACTTATGTATGACGCAAATGTTTTGATGTGAGCATAAGTTTAATAATCCATGACGCACTGAAACCCGAATTAGAATCCTTAAGACACAAATACTAATTTTGAAATAATAATTTGGACTTGGAAAGTCGTATCGTTCGGAGATGGTAACTCAATCTCTTTATTCATAATGTAAACTTAACAAATGCTATACAATATATTGCATTCAAGACATAGTTCCATTGTGTACGGTGCGGTGTACTCTAAACATTCTAGTTCCGTGGAACGTAATTAGTGAATAGAATTAATGTGTTAGCGTTAGCCCAACAGTGGGTTTCTGCAAATGCGGTTTGTGCTAGGATTGTGCGAATGCGGAGGGTTTGATTTTATGACAACGATAAAGACTTATAGTAGAGTAGGACCAGTACCATTAGAAGAATCACAATTTCAAAATAGTTATTTTCATAGAAAGATCATCAAAACAAGGTAAAAGTATGTGCATACACTTCAACATTCAACATTTTGTGCTAATTTGGTTCTTTTGTTTTAAATGCTCTACCCGTGCCATGCATGTAGTATGATTCCATGCCCATTATGCTTGTACTTACTCATAAAATGAAAAATTAAGTACTAATCATTTCTCTTCATTAAACTTCAGTGTGGAATGTTGGGCGTTCAATTCCAATATAACGGAATACAACTGGAGCAAGGTACACGACGTTGAATCCCACCGTGGCATACGTGATAAACTTGTACGTCAACTCCACGATCACTTCTCTCTTGGATGCACTTGTCTAGAAAAGGAAAAAACAAAAATGTAGTTATAATTAACTAAAACAATGTAGAGCGGCCACCTTGAAGGGGAAGCACTTCCACTCACCCTCAAATAGCGGTCCCCCTTAAAGGTGGTCTCACTTCGACAGGTATTATGATATAGTTTTCACAAATATCTACTTACAATGTACGACTTGTCCTTTGAACCAACAAGGCCACGAAGTGTTGCATAGGCTGCTGATTTTACAATGGCGCGTGTCGCCACTACAACGCACAGACCGATGACAAGGCGAAGCAATGACATTCCAAACATTCCGTAGGACGGCCAAATGACAGGGTACGGTGGATCCAATGCCGGACCGTGGATAATCCCAAGTTGGTAATTCATCCATGCACCAGTGTTCAGCCCCACGCAACTCCCTAGAATGACAACGGTGTCACCTCTGCAATTCAAAAAATTATATGCCAATTTTTTCTTTAAATTGATGTCCCTGGCACTACAAAAAACCCAAAAAGATAAATGAAAATATAATTATGTACTAGCTCACCTAGCTGGAGTCCAACGGTCACCGCCAGGTGAACACATTGCTAGAATAGCTGCCGCCAGAAATAGAAATAAGCCTCCGAGCTCATGTTGAAGGAAAATCGGATCCAACCAATCCACAAATGGAATGACCCACCAGAAAAGTAAAGCAACCAGACTTAATCCAGCTATAATGTCCTGTGAATATTAAAAAATCAAAGAAATTAAAATCAATACACTGACATTTGCCATAACCTATTTGATTAAATATAGAGTCAAACTAAAATTCCGGTAGTCTCATTTGACGAATGTCGGATTCGATATCCCAAAATCCAACTAACGCCGAACTCATGTTCGGCACGAGTATCTACTACCTAGTATAGTGAAGACCTGTCACCCACAGATGTTCATGATGCGACTAAATATCATTTGCTCGATAACATAACTTAACATTTTCTGTCAATTATTATTATAATCACATTTAACACGCCGTACTTATTATAATAGGGTGCACGGTGATATAGGGCATTTGCATGAATCATCGTGCTGAATTGGAAGTACAAATATTTTTGTAATAATATTTTAGTTGACATTACCAAACCGAGCGGACCCGGAAAATTACGATTTCGAACTGATTGAATCATTACATTGAGCCAGAAAGTGACACTATTTATTCTTTTTTACAGTTCTGTTACTGGAAGCATATTAATTGTAGTGCTGCCATCATATACTATTTCTTAACAATTTGGTTTGAATCCGTATAATGGAATTTTTAATGAGCCGTGGTTTTTCGGACGAAGTAAAATCCAGTTTCGGGATGTCTGGTCTAATGTGTTTGAGATTCATTTTCTTCATTCCCGATCTGGAAAATTTAAGGAATATTTAGTACTTAAGAAATCATTAAAACAATTTGTGAAATAATTTTATCTGAGAAATTGCACTCACGCCATAACAATTTATCGACTCTCTGTATTTTTTATGGTTTTGGATGGTGCTTTTTCTTCTTTTTGTGGTGGGCGGCCTCTTTATGTTCTGAATGAACCGATTCTTCATGTACTTCAGCTTTTGGTTCCTTGTCACCTTTAGTGGTCGTAGTCTTCTTGGATGCTTTTCGTTTAACCGCTGGAGACGATGCCCCGCCTGTCATTTGTTGCATCATACTTTCTGCCTCATCAGGAAGAACAACTGCTTTTGGTGGTGGTTCAGGGGAATTTGTGGCTGAAGGTACGGCTGACACTACTGCAGTTGGTGCGGCAGTCATACGTCGATTCTCAATCCTTCTCATTTCAGCTTGCTCTCTTAATTGCTCTTCATATTCCTCTTTATTGTCAGGGCATGCACAAATGCAGAGAATTGTAAGGAGGAATATGAGAATTATGATGGCGATTGGGATAATTACGTAAATGAATCCACGAATATGGACGTGTACAAATCCACCAAATCTCATTCCATCAATTTTCGTCATATCGTCACCTTCCTTCCCATCCAAGTTTTCGTACCGGAAAGATGAACTCAGGCCATTACGATCGGTCACGACACATTCATACACACCAGGAGGGACGTTCTTAATGATTTCTGCAGTAACCTTGGAGAAAGTGGAAACGTCGGGTTGCTTACACGTTTTCCATGGTTTACCTTTGTAACAATCAATCCAAGTTTCCATTTTCGATCCGATTTTCCATACGGTCTTCAAGTTTCGCTTCGGTCCCAGCCGTTCCTCCGGTGCATTGACCTAAAAGGAATAATACAAAATTAATACTAGAAAAACGTCAAGGAGGGAGGGAGATTAGGGCGAGACAATAATGTTTCTAAAATAATCATAACCAACTTACGTACTTGATAAAATCTATTAGAATCTATATAATGACCATTCAAATCAAGCTTTTCTTCTAGCCAAACTATTCTTGAAAGATAATTCTTTATTCGTGATTCGTTTAATTTACAAACACTGGGTGAGAGGTATTGCTCACAATTTTAAATCATCGCGTTCCCCATTAAAAGATACACAAGGATGAAAAGTAAGGTTTTGTATACCTTAAAGCCCAATAACTGTTGATCGATCGCCAACTATTCGTATAATCATAGAAGTTCCCTCAGAAAAATGTAAACCCTCCGCTACTGATGACTAATGCGTTAGCTGTGCTACACGGAACTAATTTTTTCTGGTGATGACATTTTCAGTTATAACAAGATATAAAGGTTCAATTCCACCCTAGCCAGGGTGGAATCCATCCGCAGAGTGAATAAAGGTTTTGACGTACCCCATCCAAGTGCTTAATTATCTAAATTTACAACTGTTCAATGACCTAAAACTCAAGTTTGACCGAGAGTGAGTTATTAGAGATGACCAGAACTAATTCGAAATGATGAAATAAAAAATATATGAATTCAGCATTTTACATTAAACTGTGGCAACATTTTAGGGAACCATACAAATCAGGTAAGTTTGAATGGTGGTAGTACTAAATAAATCGATTAATACTTACTATAAGTGTAGTTTCTTTGTCTTCCACGGTTTCTTTCGGTAGAAGCTTGCTTTTTGGAGAAATCCATGCGTACGTGTACGGACCTTGTGCACAATTTTCTTTCAAAATTCTTCGAACATAGCATCTCCAATACAAGTCATCCCTACCGCCTTTTTCGTCTTCCCGAAAGCTAACTGGGAAATCTGTTTGAATCCCAGGACGTGTGAATATGTTGAAATAATGAAACGTATTTTTCGTGAAACAACCAATAGTTCGATAATAGCCGTGAGGATTTGGGCGTTTCACATTCAATTCTTTACTTCGTGAAGCACCTTTTCCCCAAGCTTCATTGAATGCCTCAGCCTCAGCCCCGATACCAAACATTTTCCAACTTGTGACACCTTCGCAGGGACAATCAAGATGCATTACTTGCTCTTGAAAATTCATCATCATGACTGTTCCGGAGCGTTCGTTAAAATCGACATTCGCATTCAGTTGATGAAAACGGCGATAATCATACAATCCCCGGTACTTGTAGAATAGTCTGATTTGATCAATCTTTGTCGAGGTAGCATTACAATCCCCCGCTTTGGTGGGTTTAGGCAAAATGTCTGCATCAGAAATTTGCCCATCAGCCAATGCCACCAAGCCAACCACAAGAAGAGAAAGTATCAGAAATGACTTCCGCATTTCAAGAGTTTCTTCAAACAGCAGTCAGATGAAACATTCCTTACTGTCATGAACAGAATTTCATTCAGAACTGACAATAGGTCAAAACACTACAAATCAATATAAAAATTACCTCATCTAATGTCTTCCAAAGCCGACGTAGAAGTCCGGGTCTTAAAACTAAAATTATTACTTGTAATTTTCAGCTTGATTAGGTGATTCCCTGTGATATAAATAGAATATTCTGCTCCAATTTGGCTGATTAAAATTATTAATGCAAACAAATATGTTGACGCACACATGAAGATGGAGATCACCCGGACGACCATACCATCAAACCTTCTAATGGACTTTCTTGATTGGAATTTGGAAATTTGCAGATTTTTGGTAGTTTTCATTTGTCGCACGGTCACACGTTCCGCATTTCTCCTTTGCCACACACTTATACCAACCAGTTTGAAAACCGAGTAATTGTGATTTAATACGGTTTTAATAATACCTTTCGATTATGAACTTTTTTTGTTTTGTTTTTTCCGTAGAAGTTCAAAAGTTAATCATACTGGGTGGAATAAGGTGAAATTGGTGGTATATAGCGGTGGCGGTTTACGTAGCTTTAGGTGAAAATATACACAGCATGGCGAATGCCAATTACAATGTGGTTTCAAAATAATTTTGAAATTAATTTAACACACCTTGTAAGAAACGTATGGATCTTAACTTAACACTTCAATACCGAAATTAACTTAAAAACTTAGAACGAGATCTTTGGATCGTAATCGTTTTATGAAATTAAAAAAGAAACTTACTAAAACTGTGTGCATTCCAAGGTAAATCCGACTCGAACAAACCAGAGAACACCAGAGTAGAGCAAGAACAAGACCGAATGGAACAGGATACTGTGAAATTAAAAATTAAATTAAAGAAACTCTAAAAGTACTTGCGATTAGATAATTCGGTTGAGCTAACGTGGGTTTATCGAGTGTTTTTTAATGTAAAAAGCAACCAAAATACTTTCTTACAACGGGAATCTTTGGAACTCGTTTATTCAATTGGAGTGCATTATATTCAGCAACGGAATACAATTCCTGTGCAAAGTGCTTTCCTTAAAGAAAATTGAAAACAAAATGTTTATGAAAAATACCCATAAACAACGTGCACCTCTAAACTGTCTGTCATCTTCATTATTTCAAGTCAGAACAAATTAAACCAATTAGTAAGTAAAAGTCTCTGCATATTCATATTCGCCGAAAACAGACGAAATATTTTACTGTTTAATATTTTTAACATTTCCAAAACCTAAATCATATTGGATAACTTAGAGTTGTTCTGTTAATTTCAAAATTTTATAACATCGTAAAAACGACCTTTCTGTTGAGTGATCAAATATCTTCGGGTTAAATTATCCAACCTGATGTGATAATTTTCAATCAAAGTGATTCCTCGTGTAAGGTGGAATTTCCCAAAATTTAATTTTTTGTATTGCATTAAAAGCGAACCATACTAGGACGGGAAAAGGGAAGAGTCCACCCTAAAAATAGTTAATTCGTTGAATCGACAGTACCTGGTATCTCGACGATGTGAAAATTATTATTGAAAATGGCACTGCAGCTCCAACGATTGCACTGCAACAACCAAAAAAAAATTATGATTAGAGAACAGAAACAATGGCATATTAGATATTTTGAAGTAAAATATTAAGATTAAGAATTTAAGAAGACAATGACAGATTCGAAAGCCAATTCTTTACTAAACGTCGCCAAAAGACCCACCGATTTTATGTTAAATCATCAAATCAACACTCTAAACTATTTTTTCACACAATTTTATGTCGTATCAATGGACGGTAATATCTTGGACTTCAATTAAGGCGGCACGCAGCCAACATTAATTTCACTCTCACCATACAAAAACAAATTCGTTTATTAAAACAAAATGTTTTCTTTCGTAGGATCAGAGTAAAATTAAGGCTGGGAGCATGCCCTGGCTGATTGGCTAATTCATTACATAGAATAAAAGTGTACTTACTGAGTTGACGGCATTCCATATTCCAATTCCCATTTCCGTTCTAAACGAATTACAGGTGGAGAGGATGGTCTTGGCCATCTTATTATATCTTTGAGTCCTTGACCTGTCGAGGAATTTAAACAAAGAACATATTAATGCCAGGAACGTTTTAACAAAATATAACACGAGGGGAAAGGGCAACCTGTGCCGCGATGCTCACGCTACGCTACAACAATGGGTATATCGGTAAATGTGGTAGTCTGATGAGTTGGACGGACGGTTAACTTACCTATATACATGAGAATAGCCCATACAAAAACAACCCTTCGGATCACAGCCCCATCCACATTCCAGAACCAAAAACAAAAGAAACAGGCGTAGAATGCTTCATCTCCCATTCCAGAGCCAAACAAAAATAGATAGTACCACAATTTATTTCCTACAAAACGTTTCACTGTTTCATCAACACCGCTGCAACTGTCTTCATCATTTTCATTCCCACTTCCGCTCACACTACTACTCCGACTACTATCATTATCACAAGTGCTCCCTCCACTGCTGATTCCAGAAGAATCATCAGACCCTTTATCACAGAATTCTCTCACTTTTCCATTTGTACTTGTACTGTTACTGTCTCTTAGTTTCACATTGTCTGTATTAAAATTAAATGATTCTCCAGATATTTTTGAAGGTTTAGCTGCTGTAGGATTATTTTTCTTGTATCCATTTTTCACGCCAAAGTATGCTTGGAATCTGGCTACTAAATAAGGATCCTTTAAGTACTCGATCCATGAGGCAACACTCATTTTCAATCTGATGACTCCGTTCAAAATCCGTACTGACCTTAAAAATTTTAACAGTAATTTAGTGTTCAGTCTTAATTTACACACTTGACATACAACATCCAAGATGTCAAAAAAGGTTTTGACTAAGGTAATTAACAACAAAAAATACAGACAGCTAGCGTACCTCTTTTCCAGCTAGTTCACTACACCGAAGTACCAAATATGTACGAAATGGAATAAATAATGAGCAGTCAGCAGTGCCGTGCCGTACAGTGCAGTAAACTTAAACGCAAACTCACCAAATTAGTTCAATCCACCAGAATAACCTCGTCCGATGATCTCAACTTTTATGCACTCATTCATTCATTCAGAGTCGTGATTGTGGCTCATGCTCTCATCCTCTCATGAATGACGTTGAATTTTCCAGACAATCCAATCCAATTAATTAATTGACAATTAATGACAACTGATCCGTCGTCGTCGTCTCCTCGTCGGTCGGTGTTGATGTACTTGTACGTACTTTACGTACGTACAAATATTTAATCTGATTGGACCGGTGGACTCGTACTCTCGTTCAATCTAATCAAATATACGGTATGAGTCAATGAAAAATCATAACCCAAATTTCCAAATTCCAAACCGTCAATGGCATGTGACGAATAATCACTGTATATAATCAGTACTCAGTAATCACTTCAATTGTTAAACAAATAACCCAATTAATTATCGATCACGTACGTACGTATATATAATATAAATGTGTCCGGTCCTGGAGGGTACGTACGAAATGAGTCAAAAAATATTCTGTGTATTTTATTTAGTTCCCAGACTGACTTGACTTCCTCCTTCGTACGTACGCCTACTCGTAGTAGTTAATTAAAATTAATTCTCACCCACACAATTAACTTTTTTTTTATCTGTCTGATTGGATTGGAATTGGACTCAGTTTTCAGGGATAGCTGAAGGGAATTGGTTTGAATGAGTCAAAATTTCGCAACAAATCTTACGGTATAACATACACTCTTCAACCCACAAGCCCGTCCCGTGTCTGTGCTGATAAAAAATTTACTCATCCTTGCTCCGAGGGTTACGGTATTTACTACAGGGTGGACCAAAATATTGAGCAAATTCGGAAGGACCGAAACTTTCTCTCGCAGACGTAGAACACTAACGAGCTATCAAAAAAATTAGTGTAGAATTTTATTTTGGATCCCTCTTATTTTGTATTACGAAGGTACAAAATAATTAAATTTTAGCCTATAGTGATGTCAACAATTTTGTTCACTTTGAATGGGTGACCAGACCAGGGCGCAGGCGGATGGGAAAACCTCATCCTTAACTCTTAACTGTGTCTGCGGGTGTCAATCTGATTCACCCTGTACTCCTTCAATAAAATTTTAAAAGCTTTGAACTTTAAGAGTT
>JAQGCB010003033.1:0-10417 GCA_034698835.1 Protaphorura tricampata | reverse complement strand
CGATCTTTCCACTCTATTCTACGTATTCCATTTTATCACAAGGGACGGCATGAGTCTTCTCTAAAGAATTTTGAATTAATAATTTTTCGCATTTGTGTGATTTCACTAAAATTTTAAATACTAAACATTTTGCACATACGTGGTAGTTCTCTATTAATGAAGCTCAGAGCATTACTTGTATGAATACTATGTACATTTGTATTAGCGTTGGAGCGGTGAACATTGTGTGTGTGTGTAATGAATGAGTGTATTTCTGAACAGGCATGCTAATTAATTATCATCAAAATTGATAAACTTTGGTTATCACCCTCAACTGCACCTTGTGAGACAATAATCGTATTACTCACTACTTTCTCCAAAAACTTGTCCCTTCAGCGCTTAGCAATTGGAATCGATTGAATTGAATTGAATTCAGTTCTAAAATATATATTCGCATTCCCTCAGTTCATTTTCGAAACAGAATCCATTAAGTTATCGCCTGGGCTTTTTTCACTTACAGTTGACTTTATGCTTCGCACGCAATACAATGTGTAGTGACTTAAATTATTTACAAAAAAAATCCTGAAAACACAATTGGGAGCAGCGGAGACTTTATGCCGTGTACGTAGAGGGTGGATCAAAAGTAATTGAGTTTGCTCTGATTAGAAGTATATCTAAACAAGTTGAAAAAGCATAATATGCTTTTCTATTGCTATTGCTAACAAAATTTAAAGGTAGGAATTCCATATGCTATTGCTAACAAAATTTAAAGGTAGGAAACATTGTGCATCAAAAACAAAGTGATTGGACCTAGAATTAATCAAGTGAATCGCACTGATGGACTTTAACGCCTGAATTCCCGGTTTGATCGTTCAAACTTTTGTAGCTTACCATTAGTACTATGTAGTAGTTACTACCAACTCAACCCATGTATATACAGCACTGTGCGGGTGTTCCCACAAAATCAAAACACGGTTACTTTTGGCCTACCCCGTACTCACCAGTAGTACTACAAATAAGAGAAGGAAAAAGGACTGGAAGTTCGGGTTGTTTATTGCTTGCTTAACGTATGTACTGTCGCTTCTATGCTGCGTTTCTAGTAAATTACTGAACCAAGATTTATTGATTTTTTCATTCAACTTCAGTGGGTAGTAATAAATGAGAGAGTGAGCTAATGGGACGAAGAACTCTTCGTTCCTTCATTTTGTATTTTCCAAAGTCCTAGAATAAAAGATTGACTCTTTGTTAACGCTAGTTGTGTGTGTGTGTGTGTGTGTGTGTGTACTCATTCGTGTAAGTAAACAAAGTGAAATTGGATGCTCGCATAGTTAAAGAAAGCTGGAGAAAGTTTGATAAAATCAACAAATTACAGACACAAACAGCTCATTTGTGAATACGAATGTGAATACCTGTTGTAGACTCTCATCAAATTACCCTTTGTTATTTAATTAGGCTGAAACCTGTGTGTAGATATTAAATCCACAAATGAACACAAAAGTCGGGAGTTGTTGGGCGCGTCGGTTCATTAATTGTATCAAGAATAAATCTTATTTTCTGTATAAAAATTCACTTGAACTAAATACGATTTCGCTAGTCGTACCAACGCCAAGGGAGCGGAAAATAATATGTGGTATAGGAAGGTAAAAAGCTAGAATTTGAACACACACGTCGCACAAAGAATTTACTTCTCTCCCTGATTTCTATTTTATTGAACAGGTAACTCTTGGTCTCAGCATGTCTATCGTTGGTTCTACCAATTATATTAGATTTTAAAACTATAGCTATAAAGAAATACAAATTTCAACTCACCAGAACATTGGGAGAAAGGCAAAACCCCAAAGACGGCTGCGGCAAGGACCACAAAGCAGAATGATGGAATTGTCCCGTCTTCATGTTTCATTTTAGAGAACATTTTCAGAACTAGAGTTTACACACAAAACTAACAAATATTTCGGGAATTACATGGACACACCCACGCCAAAAATATCCAAATAGAAGCTCTATTATTCTTATCCAGTAGTTTTGTACACAGGTCACTGCACTTCACTTTATTTCTAAGGTCTCTGTTTCAAGAGTACGAATTGTCATAATATTGTTGTTCAGAGGATTCACTTTTTAGATAAGGGTCACGGGGTGTAAGTGAAAAACTGTATTTAATTCTTTGTCGTTTTGGGATTTCCACGAAGAAATGTAATAGAACTGGTCCTGTGGAATTTTTCAATTGAAATAACTTTTTGGTCGATTCCATAGCTTTTTTCATAGTCGTAGTCGTAAAATCTTAAGCTCATTAATTTGTCGGCTAAAAATATACTAATTAATTCTCTCGACTAATAGTTCGTGAAGTACGCCAGCACTTGAGAGACAAATCATTATCACTCTGAAATCACGTGCTCACTCCTTAAGTAGAGAGGATTATCCTTAGCTTTATATTTTCCCATTATTCCGGAAACAAGTGGGAATGGAAATAAAAGTCAACTGTGGGGCTGTCATACATTTTTCTTCATCACATTATTCTGAGGCAGAAAAAAAATCGTGTCTTTTCTCTGTCTTGGCTCACAATGTCTTGTCCATTGCCCGACGTCGGAGGAAAGTCGTTTCTACTTTGACACTGACTCCACTGTCAAAAGTGTCAGTTTGTCTTTGGAGATGAAGAATGGAATAATATGACATTTTTGGTGCTTGTAGAACAGACGACGTGTCGGAGAAAGTCGACAGAATACTAGTACACGTACGTACGTATGTATATGAGGAATGATAGTACGAGAATGTAATATTCAAATCTCAAAATTTGACGAGGATCACACTCGAGGAAAAGAACTAAACAAAAAACTTCACTTTTTAAATAAGTTTTTGATAGTTTCGACGAGCGTGCCTTCGAAAGGAATCCAGTTTTTATTATACATATTGAAGTGGGTGTGACTGGGCAGGACTTTCACTTCCAGATAAGGTTTTCAGAATATTCTTGAGATATGTCTTCCAAGGTGGTTCTTTATTACGTGCACCCTGCCGGTAGAGATGACGGGGTTTCTGTGAATGCAAAAAAACAAAATCACATGAATTCACCTGGCTTTACACAATATCTTACGGTAAATATTAAAAACACCTATGACATGAGTTTTTTTACACTTCGGAAAACTTGTATTAGAATTGGTTGGAAAATATTCCACTTTAAATTCTTTTTGTGGTCGTCAATTTCTTTGAATAAAGAAATGTAAACCAGAAGAAACCTAACAGATCTGCGACATTGCACGTAACAGTAAATAATCAAACGCGACATCAGAGTCCATTATCAAACTTATCTTATTGCTAATAGGCGAAGCTAGACTACAATACTAGTTCAACCAATTGAGACGACTGATGAGACAAAATTCCAGATTATGACATAAGTACTAAATTGTAATCTTAGAAATTTGTTCGAGAAAATAACGCCCATATAAACTCAAGTCGACCAATCCCCAATCGTCTTTAACATCTAAAGATGATTTTCTTTACAGCTGCACAGCCTCCAGACAAGTCAAGTCCTCCTTCGTATTATTTCTAACCTTTGTTCTAAATTTAACTGGTCGTCTAGTCAAGTATCCGAAGACCAAATTGCGACACAGAGACAAGACTGAGCTGTACATTGTATTCTAGGTGTATCAATTGCAAATTGTCACAAGATGGTAACAAAGTCCAATTCGTTATTTCATCGAGGTATGATTGATACAAACCTAAAGCGAAGATTTTTGTCAAGATCCGAGCATGCATGATGAGATTTGTGCATTGTAAGAATTGTTTCAGACCAATATCGATCTACTTGTCGGAGTTCCAAGTTCCAACAATGAGTTAGCAATGTCTCAATATCATAGGAATGGGACTCAGGGGATAATGCTGGATATCATGTAACATTCGCAATTATGATTCATTTCACTCAGACACCAATAAGGTAAGTGAAGCGTTCATCTGAAATTTCATTCACACTCGCCTCAGTGAGTCACTTTATGTAAGTTTGCAAGTTTATGCTGCAGTCTGTATGGATTTTCTCATTATAGACTTCCCTGGTTTTATTTCTAATAAAAAGTATATTATGAATGAATATTGCTAAATTCAGAGAAATTCTTAGGGATTTTGTGCAAATCAAAGAAAAAATATATATATTCTTTCCATATATCTCACGCAGCGAATGCGAATGAATAGCTGGATTTTTTAAAAGTTAAAAACATATGTATCAGTCCAGAACCATCTAAACTGAAAGTACTTTTGGCAGCACTAACACGTAGACTGCAACATATGCTACCCAACGTATCCCTATTATTTTCTAAATTAGGAATTACGCATGGTCTAGGAAACTTTCTGGACGGATGATGGATTGGGTGGAATGAATCGAGTGCGAACATGACTACATGAAAATTCTAAGGAAAGAATACATCAAATAAATGAAAAAAACTCAAGACTTGGCTTAGACTGGGAGAACGACTTTCTCCACACAGCACAGTTGGATAACACTAGTCACACAGTACGAATGCAGGATACGAACTATTAACAATAAGAAATGAATTCCCATCAAGTTCTTTTCTTTTCATGTCTTAGGTTGGGTTCTATGAAAAGAAATAGCGTTGTGCTCATTCGTCATAACAGGATTGGTGGTGGTATGGGTTAAGACTTTAACACCCAAGAAAAGTAAACTGGTAGAGAAATTGATTGGGTTCAGTTGTAAGATGACTAACAACACTGACAAGGAAACCACGACTCATGTCAGGCGATTTATTAAGCTGGACTGGTCATTTCAAGTGTCCTATTTACGAAACTGAATCTTTTGTTAACAAATAAAATTATCTATTCGTTTATCCAGATATTTGTAGATTTTAACCAAAGATATCTGGAACAGAATGGCTGGCAGTTATTTAAATAGGGTTGAATAACAATACAATTTCTGGCAAAAAAGTGGCCACTCTTTTAACCAAAAACTTCAGAAGATGTTTTTTTTCCGTCGATAAGGTTTTTACATGAAAAGTGATTTCCCTGTAAGAAGCCCAAGTTTCGGTTTGATCCGAATAACAAGACCTGAGGTAGGAAAGGATGCATGGAGTGTGGTGTTAACATGAAACTTTCGGTTACAATGACTTCGAGCCCCATTATTAGAAAACCTTACTAGTTTCTTAGTAGTTCTTTTTGTACTTTCTTCAAAGAAAGTTTTAGGGTCTTAGCCGCACACCTCTCCCTTCTCTTTGTTTTCTTCCCCCTTTTAAGACGATTTTCTTCCAGGATAAGAATTGAAAACTTTTGCTATTCTTTGGCAGTAGGATGGCAGGGGCTGGGATAAATCGTAGAGTTATTACATAATTTCAATGAAACGGATTAAATTTTATAGGGAATATTTTGGGATATAGGAGAGAAGCAAAGTGAACGGATTAATCCGATGAAGTCTTAACCTTTTTGGAGTGTGTGGAACGACTTAAATATTCACAAATGGTAGTCAGGTAATGTCCAACAATTCCCTATGTCCAACTGTACATTTGATTCCGAAGATAACACGGAAAGTGCTGAATTGAACCTGAATGTACTTATAATTGCGATAAAGCAGGATAAACTTTACTCCATTAATTCTACTATCTGTCATGTGTGCATCTGCTAAAGTCGAAATCAATAGAAAAATCCGAGAATTCTTACTTTCGTGAAAAAATGATTTTAAACAGTGTCAGGCAAATGATAAGATAACGCCGGAAGAATTTGCACACGCGTGCACTTACTATTCCGTCCATAGTTTCTGCAGACCTAAATCTTAACGGTAAGTGTCTACAGCTGTCTGATCAATGCATTATGTAATTTTTCTAACCATAACATAACAAATCGCTCGGATTGGTAGTATTGGGTGAAATATATTTGATTAAGGTACTATACCAAGTTTAATCAAGACCTGATCAGAATTATATGCGTAAAACCTGGGAGGCGATGTACTAACTTACTTTTAGGTCCGAGTTCTCGGTCAAGAATTGTACGGTGAAATCAACAATAATACCGAAATACTCGTAATGGTATTCGTGACCTTCTTTAGTGTGTAAACTTATCGAAATAGGAACGCGTGACTAAAATCTTTTACCCTTTGCTCATACAACTCCTTGTATTCAAGGAAGCTTTAACTCCAGGTTGACATGTTACGATCCGATTAAACCCCGACATTTCATGAAAATATTCGCCTCGAATATATTAGGAACAGCAAATATATTATTATGTCCTCAGTCCATCAGTAGTTGACATTTTTTCAACTGGGACAGGAAATCGACTATTAGAAAAGTTACAATTTAGCACATAGCATGTTTGAATACAATATTAGGTTAAACCTGCTTTAACGACCACCGAACCGAGACTAGTCAACAAATCCTACGATAGGTGATATTCCCCGTTATGACCACCCATACAATATGGATTACATAAGGAGGTCACCCGAGGTTGCAGTGGATAGAATACAATTCCATAATAAATATATTTCCTGTACCTTCGCTCAAAGACCTTGAATAAGATAAGAATTACAATTTAGAGTTTGAGGGAACGTGCAGTTAATTCACCTAGAAATTCGAAGAAGGCAATTCAGGTTAGAATAATTTTTTGTGAGAAATTCCATTACATCTGAACATTCAGATTTGATCTAATTTCCTTTCTATAATGTAACATCCACATCTAGGCGAACTTTCTCCAGCAATCCAGTTCGTTTTGTACTATGAATATTATATATAGTTATTAATAGTTCATTTTTCTCAGGGGGAAGTTGGGTCTTAGATAAAAAATGACTATAATGGGTAATAAATTATTCAGTGCTTGTGGCCTCCTCGCCTTATTGTCGTATTCAAAAATATGCAGTGGTTGTGGTGTTATAGAAAAGTACGACTACTATGATTACGCGTGTACGTACGTACGTACCAATAGAGAATCGCAAAAAAGCAATATAAGAAAGGGTGAGCTCTTTCGTTCACATTGGAAACTCTAAAAGTAAGTGCAGAATTGGCTGGAAGAAAAAAAAAGTTAGGTGTATTATTCGGTTCTCCTATCTCTTCTAGTCTTGACTTTAGAGCTATTTTCAGCCTTCACACTTATTTTCATGAGAGACACAAGAAGAGAGGAAAAAAATCCCAAGACCTGATTTGACGTCATCCCTCTCTAACAACATTACGAACAACGAACAATCCTAAAAAGGGTTGAATTCATGTGTCACAGGTAGACAAATCAGGTAAGAGGTCAAATGTGAATCCTCTTTTTACCCGAACTTCAACTTAGAGGTGAATTCCATGATATTTACAGAAAATTTGGGGCTAGCTTTTTGGACTTAAACGTTTTTGAGACTCTGCTTCTTTATCATATCGCTATGAATTATGCTGCTTTTTATGGGATTTCTGAGGTCTGTAGAGAAAATAAAATATTCTCGAGAGTGGAAAAATGTTCTACTCCGGACTCCAGAGTGGAGTTAGCCGGCGAAATATTGCGTACGCATTTGATTATTTTGCCCTAACTGGCACGTTGCCTGCGACATGACGTATGTTTGTAGTAGTTTGTCCGACAGACCATTGTGGAAATCCCTTCGTTAGACAAAAGCTAAAGTGAATTGAACTTCAACAATAACATTATTTTTCTGTAAATGGAAGAATTCTGTACTGCATGTTTACTTCCTTTTCTTAGCACGAAATATCCGGAGTATTAAAAACGCTGAAGACTATTCGCAATCACTCTTGTCCTTAATGGATTGAAATCGATTTGGTGTTGGATTCCGAATGTTTATGTCTGACTGAGATGGACGTGGCGTCGTGGGGGTCAGCATACTAAATTATTTTCCCGCTTTTTGGTAATTTCCTGGATGGTATATTGGAGAGGTCTTCGGAACTAGTATAGTTGTGAAAACTGGACTGTTGTTAGTTTATGGTTACAACTCTCATCAATTTGCTAAAAATGAACGAACGGTCCTCTGAATCAAAGTGGGTCTGAAGTTACAGATTCTTCTTACGTTCAAAAGCAGTTTAAATTTGTTTCATACTTTCCTGAATTTTGAAGCAAAACCATAAAACTAACGAATTCGAGATCTCAGTTTAGTTTTAACAGCTGGGAAAGTTTTTGTATGACGTAAATTATAGAATAAAAGTTTTTCGAAATAGTACTGTTTTGTACTATTCATATCTGTAGCTATCAAGTGTTAAGCCGTCTGGTGCGCACTGAAGATTTCATGATCTGTCAGTTAAGGACTTATGAGAAGGGATTAGATGAAAGAATGCTCTTTCATATGAACATGGATTTATATTCATCAAAGGATAGCGTGTTTAAAAATTATCTCGCTCATAAACATGTGCTATTCTTAGCTCTAAATTGTTTATTTTTATTCCTTCGAATGGATTAGAATAAAGAGAAGATTAACAGTCCAGCCAACCTACCCTTTTTAATAGTACATAAATGTAAATTTAGTGGCATGATTTGTATGATGTCTTCATACCATCATCCTGTCATTTAAAGTTTTCAGATCTGAATCTCGTAACATGATACGATTACTTTTTCATCATGCAGAAAGTCCAACTTTAATACCGGCTTTGCAAAATTTAGAGAATCATTTCTCACTCATTCTGGTACAATTTCATGCGTAATTTGCAATAACTGACACATGTGTATTATAAAATAGACAACGTTGCGTAATTTTGGTGTATTTCTGACACTCATTCTTAATTTAAACTTGACCTTCTACTCGTTGGATGAGAAGGGGTTGAGAAAAATAGTTACTACCAAATTCGCAACGTGATTTTAATATGCATGTAGTTATATTTAAATGTGCACGAACACCATTCATTCCCATTCACAGCAGTGGTACATCTGAACGGACTCATTATGAATGTACGTGCGATATTATAAGCATTTTTGCGCGTACAAACTTCTAATAACCAACCTCGGATAGGTTGACAAAAGTTGGGGTACGCAAAACAGGTTGACCTATCAGAGGTCTCCAACTAGTACATTTAATCTTTCGTGTTCACATAGTGGGCCCAAGCGATCTGAAACACTGGCACATATTCAGGATTTTAAGGCAATTTTTGACTTGTTACGCGGAAAGGTCAAATCAAGGGTAGATGGGTGAAAAGTTTAAAAGTTAATGTACCTTGTACTGTACTGTCCCAAGAATTTGTACCTCAGCTAGCAGTATGCTTTTAACTTTCTCATGAGATTTTGCGTTTTCAATGGCCTACTGAAAGTGTACATTTTCTTTAAGACATTTCATCGAATTTAATGTATTTTTCGTAGGAGAATGAGTGTCATAAGTTTCTGATTTGCCAGTAGTAGTGAAGAGCTAGCTAGCTCCTGCTAGTGAAGAAAAACCTAGAAGTAGCCTGTAATATGTTTATCTGGACCTCCAAAACAGCTATGGTTTGGGCACTGCATCAATGTCAGAGAATTCTTTATTAATGCCATACAGTTCCATACACCAAATAGTTCAATTGATTTGTATTCTACAATAAGATAGCAAAATGGACTGACGCTATCGGTTCAGCGCTCACTATTAAATTCTAGATAAGGTTATGAATGTATAATTAGAATGTGCTGGATGTCACGCTTTGGCGTAAAAGGACGTGTCTTAATCAGGTAACACTGACATCATATCCCTTGCAATATTTCAATGTCCTTGACAGGTACAATCTACCTTAAGTGCTTGACTAGAATTTTGGAGTCTATCTCATGATTTGCATTTTGCATCCGTTTTACGTCCTTGTAAAATGTCATAATATATTTCATTCCAACGGAAATGAATTTTAATTAATTAGGAAAAACTCAGGAGTAGTAGATGTCAAGAAAACCTGTTTTTCTCGCTTGTTCTTCCGTCTGCTGTTTTGTTGACGGAGTTTCACTTCTAGTAATACACAGTAAAAGGTGGGAAATCCCTAGTAAATTTTACTTCCAAGTAAAGCTATTGACGTGGACGTGTTTGTTCTAGTCCTATCATGTAATGAGAATAGAAAGATTCACATCTAGAACGAAAGACGTGTAAGAATCCACATGCATTGTTACATGATGTGAATTTTGTGAGTGAGATGAGAATTGTTAATGAGATGAGAATTCGTCATGTCATTCATGTGCGTGTCGGTGTCGATGAACACGGTTCGAAAAAAAATAATTTGTTTGATTACATTTACATTGCAACACCAGGAATGACAATAAACGTAAACGTAGCATCGAAACGCGAACTAGGAATTAGTACCTGAGACAAGCTAATAAATTACTACCTACTTTTATTAGCCCGTGGACGCAGTCCTGTAAAGGGCTTATAAGATTGTCCTGTCCGTCCGCAACGCGCTCCTCTTAGCTGACATCTATATGCATTTATAAGGACCGTTTTACACTAAGGGAACACACTCGGCAGCAGTCAGAATGCCATATACCTTAGAGCAATACCATTGCACAGTTGATGTCTGTTATTTGCAATGAGATAGGCAAC
>JAQGCB010003032.1:0-10418 GCA_034698835.1 Protaphorura tricampata | reverse complement strand
ATTGATGGACTTATAAATTTTGTTTTTAATTTTCCATAACACACATCATGTTCAAAATATGCATTGTGGTCGCGAGATCGTCCAAGGCCGTTCGCCATTTGTGCCCTCAGCTATGCTATTATGGTATTTTTCCGAATTTCATTAATACCAACTAGAAATTAGAATTGGATCCCATGATAATTATAATTATATCAGAACCAACTTAATTACCTTACATATAAATACAAAACTTTCCTATTTTCCTGCGTGTATCCTGCTGAACTTGAATTATTAGACACCGCTGGAGATATTTGGTTGAGCTCTGAGCTCCGTGCCCATCATATCCATTCATTCAATTCATCAAATACATACAACAGATATTTTCATTCTAATTTTTGTTTTTCCGGTTAACCTCAAGAGACTTTCTTGGAATTGTCGACTACCCACGCAGCGTTCGCGTTCTGAGCTTCTATTACATTACATCTAATAAACACAAGATTATTGAATTCGTATAAAAGACGCTAGTCTTAATCTGAAATAATGTCCTACGAATTGTACCTTGCACTTCTATGGTACCTGAATCATGGCCCATGGCATTTGGCATGACGCAGGATGCGGATGAACTGACTAGTTTGTTACTAATACTCTCTGAGAGATTGATTATTATATTGCATGACTCAACCGGATATAATACTACATGTTTCACTTGACATTTTTATTTATAATAAGCATGGGACTGGGACTGGGACTTGGACTCAAGACTAAGAAACGAGACTACTACGAAGTAAAAAGTTTCCAGTGGATTCCATTTCCATATATGAATGTCTTAGACTCTGAGAATACTTGATAGTCAACTAGGGATAGAAATGCAGTAGTAGTAAAAGTAAGGAGTTGAAGTTGAACTTTCTCTTGGCTTTCAGTTTCAGGAAAGCAAAAAAAAGTCGAGGCACGGAATTGCCTAGTTGTAAAAAACGATTACGCTTTTACAATGTTCTTTTTTAATTTAACTTAGGAAATTGTTATGACTGGAGTGAGTGCAGATTAAAAGATACTTCTGTCAAACTATTTCCAGGTCAGCCAGCGTTCTTAATTATTCCGTCAACAATATTGGGTTAGTTCAGATACGACGAAATAAATTTAAAGCACGAAACAAGAATTGTAAGTTCGTGTAAGAATTTTTGAACTCTATTTCAAGAACAGTTTATATAATTATGAATATTTTACACAATTAATCTTCGTCAACACGTCGGAGTACAATATCAAACTTAAATTCAAATGTTGTTTACTCAAAATTATGGAATAACGGTGTGGGCTATATGTCTGAAAGTTGGAGGAATAAATTTAGCTCATATAGGAAAGTAGCAGTAAGGACCTTGATCCTAACCTTTAAGTTTGCTTATTATTAGTTTCGAGAATTTCTGAGACGACGAGCTATTTCCATAATTAGTTTCAGGAAGAATTCGGAAAGCGCTTAAGATTACGATTGACCCCCTGCCTGAGACGAAGAAAGTAGCAAGAAAAGATCATAATCGAATTCTGAGAAAGTTTGGAATATAGTAAGTGATTGGATTGAGTAAACAGTAAACATTCATCCAATAAAGTTATTAATCAAGAAAAGTATCGCAAGCGCGCGGCGTTGACGTGTTGGTGAATGGAATAACTCGATAATTGGATAAAATTGTCAATTAGCTGAAAAAGTGGAGCAAGTTATGGTTATTGGTACTGTTGACCGTAGCTGAAACAAGAAACCCACTTGAAGTTGCTCTCATAATGTAACGTTAGCTCTTGATCAGCAGGAAATAAGTGTGAGTAAGCCAAAAGGATAAAAGTAGTGACTATTAATTTTACGCTACCATGACCCTACTGTCGTGCTTGCCCATAATTAGAATTAGAGATATATTTGCTAAATGGTGTGGCCCTGATAATATGAGGAATTCAAGATATCACTGCAGTACTATGACGCATACACTGCGGCATAATATGTTAATCACTTCAACTTATGCAATACATACAATACAAAACGCATTATCGCTCCATGTAGCACACACTTTCGTGGCATTTGTATGTACAATTTACCTAGTCCATTTGAATGGAGGTGAAGTGGGAAATTCTACGATCAATGGTCAAAGTTTCGCTAATCATAAAAGTAATCATTTTTTCCCCATATTCTGCCAAATATCTATGCCAAATAGCTGTGTAGAGATTTTCGGCTTTGCAATTCTGATATGTAGTTGCAAAAACTTCTTTATGCGTCCGATCCCAACCTTGACTTCCAGGAACAATTTGTTAACACCTGGTGCATAAAATGTAGTAGTACATTAACACAAAGCCCGTCGTGTCGTGTATTATATTTTAGCATAAATTGATGCTTTTTTTCTGTGGACACATTTGCTTGTATCCTGTAAATGTGTGATGTGAATACATTATACAGATTATTATGTCATTTGGAAGGTTTAGCGAATTAAGGTTTTACACGAAATGAACTTTATCTTTACGACAAGGAGTCGGAGTGGTATTAGTGTGTGAATCATACAAAGTAATAGCACAATCCCGACCATTCTAGATTTAGAATTCCATTCTAAGCTATGTGCATCACCTGCACTATACATTCCAGTGGTACACGACATATTTATTTTTTAGAGTTCAGTAACTAACACAGACATAGACAGGCTCTTTGCGGAATGGTAATTTTGGCAATACGGCAATGGCAATGGAAATTTCATTCCTAATGTAGAATCATTACAAAAGATAGGTTACTAAAGTAGTAGTAGTACGTGGACGTGTGCCACACTTGCGGTTTAAGCCTTGGCTTGCTATGGCTTTGGCTTGTGCTTGTGTTGTGCCATCCAGAAACTCAACTCGTTTGCTTGTGAATTGCGATTGCGAATGTGAATATGAATTCAAGGTGAACTACGGGAAGCTGTTTTATTGATTGACAACACGACATAAGCATTAGACCTTTACCGTTTTGCCCGTGACATAAACCAATAAAATATTCGGACAACAACGATTTGGTAGCCTGGAAACTAAAATACCCGCATACTGCTTTCACAGTTTTAAAACGCAATTGAAACGCTCATTCCACCATTATGCGTTTTACTTGAATTAAATTTTAATTCGTAAGAATACTAAAAACTACTCTCTAAGTAATCCATCATGAAAAACTGGTAATATGAGTGTGCATTTATAAATACATCCATAAATTGACATTCACATGAATGTTGAAACGTGAAACACGATTCTCGTAGAAATTGGGTAGCGTAATTCCGATTCCGATTGGCCTAGAAAACGTACGCATAGTGCAGGAAGACTATTCATTGTACTTGAATCTGAATCTTCACGAGTATATCCCTTTGTTTTCGAACACAGTCAAGTGTAAGGCAAAACTCAGACCGACCAACATTGGAATACACCGTGTAAAGTACTTTAGACATTGGAGCTTCGAGACGAAATCAAAGGAAATGACTCTAGTTACACTTATGAGTTTACAGCCTCTGTGGGATTTGACCGAAATCTTGTACTACATACGCACATCTACTTGTTGACCTCATGGAATGGATACCACTACCACTTATAAAGTCTCATGAACCCAAAAAGTAAAGTGGACCACCACTATTATATCAAACATGGAATGAATGAGGCGTGGTGCGACTTGCTCTTGTGCACGTTTCATGGCTACACATAATTAAAGCAAACATAAACTTTGTTCATGGGGTCAACTCCCAGGAATATCATAAAGCCCGTTTCCTTTCAACCGAATTGCTGTCGGAGTCGTTCAGGTTTCTCTTCATTTGGTGTGGTAGTACCAATTCCAGATCCACATTATTAGTATGACAAGTATAGTGTAGTACTTATTACAAACTATTCGTATTAGTCCGGCCCTATTCTTCCAGAGCTATGAATGAGTGCATGTTCGGATGGTTGATTTCGTTGGGTCCTTTTTGATGACTGGGGCTGACGAAGAGAGAACATAATATTCTGTTGTTTCCTCCCACCTGTTGCTACCACCGTTTAGTTTGAGAGTGCGTTCCAAGCTCCTTTGATGGATACAAAAACAGACAAACAATTTGGAGTAGTAGTACACAGAAGTAGTAACATTTCACTTCCTTTCTCACCTTGACCTCTTCGTGCATCAAGCCATGGAAGTTGTTCGGACGTAATACGAACTGTAACCTCTTACATCATAAAACATGTCTCGCGGACACTAATAAACGCTGTAATGAGGTGAATTCAAGTTTATGAGGTTTCTCATGGCGATGATGATGAAGCTAATAAATTTCTTCACAGGGTCCCTCATAAATTTGATACGAATGTCGGCTGAACGTTGACGTACTTCATTTTCTCAAATGGCTTGAGGTGACGGCTGGCTGGTTTGGAGTTGGACATGCATCCGGATTGTATTGTAGAGCTAGTCGTGGGATTAAATATGACAAATCTTTGTCCCCTGACTTTGACATCCTCCCTAATACGAAATCTGTGTCTGTGACCCATAAAATGAGAATGACAGAGATTTCTTTCCTTTTAAACCCATGACCCGACAAACACACACTACACGACTACTGAAACAATTGCATTGCATTGCATTGGAACATTGGAAGTTGGAACTCTTTTCAACTAAATACAATAATGGGAGGAAGTCAGGAATGAGATGGAGAAGAAGAAGACAGGAAAGAGAAATTAGATCAGAGCAAATGCTTCCACGTATGTAATGTACGTACGTCTATCGGGAGAAAATAGGTCTTGAGGGACTCATAAAAAAAGATGAACCTTCTTTCTCCTTCAAACCCGCATACATACGTGCACCAAGCACCAAACGTTCGTTCCACTTCTAAGTTTCCTAGCTCATGATCCTTGCTAAGGAATTAAATTATTGAGAAACTGTGGGAAAGGCAATGGCAATGGAAAAAGGTTAGACTTTGTCAGTCGTGGTGAAACATACATACAAGTTTCACTCAGAAAGAAGAAGACTGATCAAGATAGATTCACAAGGAATTCTATTCGAATGTAAAACTTCGATCAAGATAAAATTATGGTCTATCTTCAGAAATTATATTATGTTAGTAAAATTCTAAACTTCCGGGTTCTACACTATCCCAAAAGATAAACTCTGGTGAGCTTAAAACTATGAGTAAAATAATTTCATCACTCAATGATGGAACTTGAATACGCAAAAACACCCTAAAAATCGGAATCTTTTTAGACGGACTAGAATTTTTCATCCAAACAGTATTCCTTGTTAAGCTTGGCATTATCTATCTCAAAGTCAAATTATCAAAGCCTTATCCGAATTCCGTCTTTCTATTCGTGCAACCTACTTACTGCTGGTCAGACCAATTTTGTATGTCATGTCAGTTTTGGAATACGAATACAGTAAACCACAAATTATTATAACTATGTTTTCAGTTTTTTTTAGTACATGACATGGCGGTGGCAGCCGGAGGTTTGGCTGTGGAACATAATGTATGTTTTATTTGAGTGAAAGTGGTGGAGAAAGTACAAAAAATCTGTAGAGAAAGGATAAAAGAGCTGACGAAGGACGCGGCGTATTGCGTCTGTTCTGTTCTTTGGAAAGGTGAGTGTGATTTGGTGCAGTGCAGGTGTGTGTAGTAGTAGTGTGTGTGTATGTGCATGATCGTCAACCCTTTAGTAAAGCAGCCAAAAAAAAAACTTTAGCTCCGAAAATTCAATAGAAGAATGAATGGGTGGTATGAGTCTGACTGGTTGGCAGTTTTGGCAAGGCCAGCATTATACCCGTACACGTACGTGGTACAACTCGAACCCGAACTCATCCTCGGGTAATTTCCCAAAAACTTACAACTATACGGAATGGACTTATACATACATATATATGTTGCGTATACAAGAGAAAAGCTTTTATGCAGAGAGTTTCCAGGACTTTCCCTTATTCTCCAGGACTTTCTCTCTTGGACTTGCACTGCATTGCGGCATCTATTTTCTACGACTATGTTATATATAGTATATGTGTGTGTACTATTGCCGCAGAGTTGTGTCCATGTCCATGTCCATGTCCATGTCCATGTCCCCCAACTCATCATACAGTATAATCCAATCCAATCCGTCCAACATTTTCTAGAGAAGGAGCCAAAAAGTTAAAAAGTTAAAGTGACTGTCTCTAGTTTCTTTTTCATTATAATCATAATAATAATAATACTCCAGCTCGAAATTGTACCAATGCGCGTATGGCGTACCTTCAAACTTTCGACTTTTACTCTATCATCCGTGAGGAATACTCTCCTGCGGCATTCTCTTCCTCCGCACCCGCACATCTACATTCTACACTGATGAAATGATTCCATTTATTTTTTTAAATGTAATATCCTGTCTCGGAGTTGAGGGTTACGTTAGGTGGTTCACTTTCCTTGTCCTCGTTTGTAGCGTCTGTGGTGTCACAGGCAGGAGGTCAAATGTGTAGTTATATCTTTGGAAGATCCAGTTTTGTTTCCCATGGGAATTCTAGAAAGTGCTACAATGTTCACTCTAAGCTCTGTCAGTCTGTCTTAGAAATGCTAATAATGTTCCAGGGCTTGCATTCCAAGAAATCAAGAGTTGATCCTGAGTGGAGTTGTTTTATTTTCTCAGTACATTTTCTCAACTTTTCTTCTGGAGACTTTTTCTAACGATGTCTATTCCAAATTGACGGTTTGAAATTTACTATGACAAGCTAAATTTTTGGAACCCTTAGTTATTAATGCATTTTAACGACGACTTTCTTACTTGAAACTTTCTTAACGTACATTATCTGTAGCATGCAATGGCGCTTACACAGTATAATCACCTCTTTATTTAAAATCTGATGTTTTGTGTATTCCCTGTGATATATATTTGTATATATACAGTTTTGTCATGTCCATCCTCTATTTGATTTCCATCAAATCAACCCAAATTAAATTGGGTGTATATCCGATGTACAGTTTACCAACCAGTGTGTCTGGACTCCCCGCATGCAATCCTTCCTTCATTTCTGTGCTGTGGGCTGTGGTATCAGTTCGCGGCACGAAAACATCGGAGAATGCATGCATAAAAATTGGGGAAAAAATCTTGGCAAACTCAAACGACCAGGAGAAAGAATTTTTCTATCAGATGATCCGATAAATAAATTACGACTACGACTTTCGCATCATCTCCCTTTCACTCGATTACTAATCTTTCCAAACTTTGAGAAATAACTCAAAGTGTTCCTTTCTACAACATAGTCTATGCAATGCCTTGCCGCATTTTCTAATATTATGTCAAGGTTAATGCGTTGCGGCAAAGACCGCGGCGCTATGCTTCTGCTTGTAAAGTCGAACAGATGTATGAATTCCCGGACGAATGGTTTTGCGCTAGAATGACCCGAATTTGTGAAATTCCAAGACCTTGTTTAGATGGACTCACATGGTCCAGGACGGTACCACCACGGTGTGACATTGAGCCCTGTTGACGTTTAAGGTTTAACCTTCCATTTTTTATTTTTGGGGATTTGATGCAGTCCGCAAATCCGCAGAAGGGTTCGTTCATAGAATAGAGAAAAGAATACACGAATAACATTTGTTACACAGCAGGAAGAATCCGATGTGACGGTTAACAAACGGGCATTAGAGATTCATGACTGATGTTACTCGGGTGAACGTTTACAAGGAACCGTATTTAGATGTTATTCGAACTGAGACAAAAAATCTTCCTGAATATTGAACAGCAGACGGCAACGTTATGTTCCAGCGGTGTTAGTCTGACTGCTGTGCTCATTTGAAATATAAATGCGGCGTTATAGCTTGAGCGGTCATAAATCTCACGCAACGCCCAATATTTGCAGACATATTTATATAATTAGTCTGTCGTAGTGGAAGTGTGTGGCAATGCGGGCCCTTGTATTACTGCTTGAGGTTTGATCCATCGGGTGGACAATATACAGAGTGTCTCAAAAGTAATGATTGACCATCGTGAAAAAATTTTGTGGCGGGTTTAAAAAAACTTCCATTAAATTGTAATACTCCCACTGTCCCACTAGGGGCATCTTCCTGAGGTCGGACAGAAAGCTAGCTCATTCATTGCTAACTGATTTTTATCCTGACAAAATCTCAACTGTCGATTTTTACACACGAATTGTTTTCCTTGTGACATTAGTGTGTAAGAATAAGTAAGTCGATGACGATGGTGTGATGTGTCTGTGTCCGTGTCACGGCCACACGATGTGGTGAGGGAAATGGGAAATGTGGTCTGTGGATGAAAGGATTACCTGATGAGGTCCTTCGTAATGTCTTACGCCTGGGAAAGAAAAATCAACCAAAACCTAAGAAAGTCACCCAAAACCAAAAAGAAAGTCTGGGCCAGGGCAACTGGTGTTAAGCGTTAGGCCATGACGGTTGAGATGGCAGGTGTAGAATATTGGAAATTTATTGAGAGAGTTAATAGAAAAGCAATTTGATCGCTTAACTTGACTTGAACAACCTGTCACTACACAAGGGACGCTTGCGCTGAATAAGAATGAGACAGTTACATTTGTGATTTGCGTTTTCTTTTTTGAGACATATTGGGTCGTCGTCTTCGGCTTCTTTAGGTCTTTGTAAAAAGAGTTTGACTTTATTGAGAGTGTTACAAGGAATCACAAGTGAGAGGAATTTTGATTTCCTTTAGAAGTATTCAGGCACTAGAAACTAGAAGGCACCGGCTAAAGAATTGACTTCATAGGACTTTTCCACTTCTCAGACTGACTGAGACTCCAGCCTGATTTGCATGGATGAGCGTACATATGCTAGTTTCGTAGACCACGATTTCAAATTCATGTCATACGAGTCTGAGGATCCATGCTAGCAAAACATGTCGATCCTCGTGTAATTGATTTTTGTAGATGAAATCGTTGCATGTGTAATTTAAGAATGATATGGGATGATTTTTTTTTCTGTATGAGTTTTTCCAATGTTGAACCGCCATAAAAATTCCAATAAATCATGATGTCGTTTTTATAGAAATCCATATTTCCATTGTAGATTTTTATACTTCTCCACAAAAAATTAATGGAGAATGGAGAAGTACACGTGGGGTTCCAGCCTTAATTACCACAGTTATATTGAAGATTAAGCTATATTTTTATGAGAATTTTTGAATAAAATGTTGAAAACATTAGAATATGAAGTGGGAAACAATAACGGAAGGTCCGAATCCTAACTCTGGGCTAAGAGCCCTGGGCGTGGGCAGCACACAGAACAATAGTCACCTATGACCAATATACACATGTTTACTTCTTGTAATATAGTCATAAAACACTAAAATTAAAAACTGGACATAGTATTGCTACATTAATTCATAAAAAGTGTAGAGAATCGACCCAGCTGAGTTGCGCCTTGAATTGTCCACATGCAGGTGAACGTTCATACATTTTGAATAAGTGCGAAAGAAATCTTCGAATTAATAATTTAAATGCATTAAAAGCCATGCCGATACACCTCCTACACGAGGTCACTCGTATCGTCAGCTTTTAAATAAAACAAATGATAACTTACGTAGGCGCCCATCGTTCTAACTTTATAGATAATAGATAATAGTTTTTTTTATTCAATCTAACTTTTGGCTAAGAAGTGCGTAGGTGTACATTGCACAATACAGGCACTACAGTACAGTATTTGTAATAAATTGAAGTTCCTGCACAGAAACGAATGAAACAATGATCACACCTTTGCATATAGCATAGCTCAATTCAATCGTGACTTGACTATCCTATTAAATTAGCGTCTAAATGTCCATTTTGAATTTCTAATTCAATATCGTTACAACCGTCACTCAAGGCCCGACATAATTTTATTCTTCTATTGATGCAACTCTACTTGAAACTCGTCAGGGGAGACTTTCTCAAAATTGGAAAATGCAGTCCATGTATTGCTGTCCAATGTCAACTGCTAACTATAAACGTAACGCACATAATATGCAGTAAATGACCGATTAAGCGTCCGGGCGTTTTATTAAAATTTGGACTTTTCCCCGGCGTTTATTCGTGCCCCGGCTTATTTTTAACCCGGCGGGTATTCGTAAGGGGCGGGTGTAGACCCGCCGTTTATTCCGAACCCGGCCTTTATTGAAGACCCGGTCCTTATTCGGTCATTTGCGGTAGTATGTACTACTGCTCTGTTCAGACAGAAAAGTTGAACTAGAGTCAAGATAGTGAAACTAACATTTCTACATATCTTGACGATTAATTGTTCAAATATAAATGATTGGAGTCATCATGACTCATGAGCACACACATCAGATCAACGTTAAACTGAGTAATAGTAGATAGTAATAGTGTAATAGTAGACTGTAGTAAACTAAGAAAAAGGACAAAGCGCAAAAATACATGAAGTTAATCATTTGTGTTCTTATGTGGTCCGTTTTCAGACTCAGATTCGCATTCAATTTTACTAGCACATACATTGCCGAAATTCATTAATGCAACTACGGTCTCA
>JAQGCB010003031.1:0-10420 GCA_034698835.1 Protaphorura tricampata | reverse complement strand
TAATCGAGAGAATCCTTGGGATTATAATCAGGCACTACCGAGAATGAGATACATGAAGGACGCGAACTCTGAAATCAATTGAAATTTATGAGTTGGGAATTAGGTAGGTGTGTCAATAAATTTTATGCAGATCTTGTTTTCTGGGGTTCTCATTTTACCCAATTGTTGACAAAACTGAGTGTATTAATGAAATATTCTATGGAATGTAAAAAATAATGAGCACAAAAATGGTTACGTGAAGGCATTTCCAGACATGTAAAATAATTAAAAGAAAACAAACGAACAGTCAACTATGGCGCATATTTCGGTGTACTCGTACTATATTGATTGAGCGGCACCATTACTCTCTCTAGTTCAAAATATGGAGACGAGGCCTGGATTTTCAAGTTTGGCATAGACTACATTTGTACTGTGTGGCTTTCCCTGCCATAATATTTTACCACGAGCATTAAGTTTTGTGTGTGGTCTTCACATTTTATGATGTATTCTTCTATAATTGGCAGTAACATAAACTTTTTTGAGATATCCTTCCCGTTCCCGTCCAGACTTGACAAAGTGGATGAGTTTCCTGGTCTCAAGTCTCTCAGTTATCTGATTTCTACACAAACTTAGAAGTTTGCAAAAAGAGAGAGAGAGCATCGCCATTTAAATTATAATAGAACATTCCCTAGCCCTTTATTTTTTTGCCTTTGCTCCTTGTATTGAACCTGATAAAAATAGGACGTTTATACATGTCATAAATTAACTCAAATAGTTTATGAGGACAAAGAGATGCCACTTTTGATAAATCTTGCTCTACAGGAAGTGATATTAAGTTACAGAAAGGGATAAATAATAACTTTACAAGAGAAATGAATAGTCTGGAGGACATAAAACAATGTAATCATACATTCGGCCAGAGCACGCCCATTCCGCCAACCTTGCCCGCCTCAATTTCACCAAAATATACAAAATTACCCATAAGGAGAAATTAATGCATTTTATTGTGCAAAAATTTAATCTCGTGTATTCGGCACCTAATATAACTAGGTTTCTCTTACAAACAAGAAAGCTAATTTCAGTACACGACGACATTAGAGTTACCGGCACACGATAATTCGTAGAATTTTATCATATTTCCACCTGGTTTAACCCAAAGGGTCAAACTGTAATATTCTGTATGTACTATATCTGTACTAAAACTTAACTTTTCTCAACATATAGCCTTATAGCTTTCCTTGTCTGCATCTTTGGTGCTCACATTCGCAATCGCAATTCTCTCATATTCTGTAATTTCTGCACAAGAACTTCTTTCCTTTTGCTTTTGCTCTAGTACTTAAGAGACTCGGTCTCTCGGACAAAAATTTTTGCACCAAGAGTCTTTGAGACTCGAGAACTGGAACTGCAGTGAAATATGAGTAGGTTAACTAACCATTAGGGAAACAGCGCATCCAACTCTTCTTGCTTTTTCTTACTACTTATCCTTTTCCTCGTCTCACATACATGTCCGATCCAAAGTAATCGCGCAATTTACCCAAAGAAATTTATTAGAGAGAGAGAGAAACTTTTATTTTCTCTGGCTTCCTCTTTTACTCGGCTTGAAAAATATTCGCCCTACTACTCCACTCCCATGACTTTCACTAGGACTTGACTGTGGGGTGTGTGCTGCGGTCCGAAACTAGTTTTTCCTTGAAAATATCTTAATGATGTTAAAAAAAACTCGGCTCAACTTTACTCTCATCCGGTTTGGTCTGGCCCGGGTTCTTGCATAAGCGTATTTGTATGCCGTAGTCAACTCACTCACTCAGTTGACTTCTAAAGTTAAACCTTTCTTCTTCTTCCCTTCTTCTTTTAAGAAAGCAGCTTACATTTTTCTCATTTTGAATTGGCTCTCAGGCAGGCATTACCAGAGGAATGCAGGTCAGGCTTTAGAATTGCGTACTCTATGCATATAACTGTCAGGTTCTTATATGTAATTAGCGGGGTAGAGTAAAATTATTGCACTCGAATTTAATCTATCTTTTTTTCAGCTAGTCAAAAATCCAATATCGTTCCAAGATTGGAACCAAGAAATTCCTTAAGCCATTGGACTATGTTGTACCTACTTATTTATAGACTATGAGTGCAACCAATTCTTGCATGACGAATGATGTGCTTCGTAGTCTTCTGGGAAATGGGATTTACGCTCTTAATATTTGGACTGTAATTAATCATCATCATTTCAAATATACTAGGCTATATTTATCCATTAATTTTTAATTACTCTTTTCCCATGATACTTCACATAATATCCGGTCGGGTTTAGCTCTGGTAAAAGTAAGTATTAGTTTTCTTTGGTAATAAAGAGAAAGTCTTGAACCCAGGAACCCATGCAAGACCTTTAGGCATAAATAAAAACCAAACTTCCATTCCTTCTAGTTCGGCACCTTCCTTCACTTTTTTTTTCTTCACATTACGTACGTACATAGAACTGGCCTACGGCTGATCCAAGTTGATCCTTATAAATTCGGAAATCAAAGGAAGATTCTTTGAGCATTCTTCTCACGTCTTGGAGAGTGTTCAGGGAATTTCACCTCTGCGGGAAGGAACCCCTCCAAACATTCAGTTTCTTATGTTATATCTTTATGGCCATACACGATCAGTGTGTTTCTAAAGGTTGGATTGGACATACGTACAGTATCGTCGTAAGTGTAGGCGAGTGTGTTCCATCTTTCTTCCTTCGTTTTTCTCCCTTTTTTCTTAGGTGTATTCTCAGAGGAAAACAGGATTAAGGAATGGCATGGCTAAACTGGAAGTCAGGGCTTGTACTATATGTATATCTCCAACAAGCTTTATTATTAAGGCTTTAGGATCCGACCAATACGACTCCAAATGCTTTCCATCAAACTTAACCAGCGATCTCATGGAGAAAGTATTGACAAGGAAATTATTTTTCATGATTTTATCACATAACGTCAAAATGCAACCCTAGAGCTTACTAGCAATTGTCTGGGGTCAGTTTTTCATCGCAGAATTTATGTTCATTGTTTGGAATTTAAAAGAATGAAAGAAATAACGGTGTTTAGTTTGCGTCGTCTGCGACGCATTCCGAACGAAACTACAGAAGTGCTTTCCTTGTAGTTAGAGGTGAATGAAAGTCGAAAGTCTCATTTTCTTCCTGGACCTGGACTAAGTCTTCTACTCCTACACAGATCTCTTGAAATATTTACGTTTTGGCTTCTTATTTTGCTACTTCATTCTCACTAATTAGGTCCACTGGACGTTGAAGAGGGAGGACGTAGGAAAACTGGACAATTTATCACAATAAGACAGCCACCATACCTTGGGGCTAAATTTCCTTCAAATTAATAATAGATTGCAAGTTCTCTGGGATATGCACTAAGCACAAAGCAAAGGACTCACTGTCCACTCTTAATTAGAACATTCTACGAATGTAGATTTTTAGTGCATCCGAATTTCTACAAACTTTGTCGTTGTTAGACTAATTTAGATTGGAATATTAGTTAATCTGTCGCGCCGATCAAATTAGTTAAACAATTTCACAAATTCAGGTGTCCTTCGCTACAAATACTCTAGGTCCAAAGTTAGAGCAAAATGAATCTAGAAATATGTCTTCTGTACACCTAGCCTACCCAACTCGATTACTTCAAAATTGTCATAGCATTGGATTCTGTAGTGGATGCCCATGACCTATAAAATTTCAGATACCATTCCAGAAACATTGATGACCTTTAATAGCAGCCACGGTTGTTTACTTAGATGGCGCCATGTAAATTTCAAAACTATTGAGTCTGAACCAGTATGTACCATTTAGAATTTCTGTACTCCTTACTGTACTAATTTATAACAGTGCTTGGCTTTAAATACTCCTCGACACATTCGCGTAGTCATACTTGTATAGCCCTCTGCTAATGGATTATTCTGTGGATTCAGTGCTTTGGTCCAACCAAAGAGAGCTGAAGAGCTTTGTTTCCTTTACATGAGATTCCGAGTTGTTCTCTGTAGTGTACTGATCAAGTGGATCTTCACAATGACCACGACGTAATTAATTAGATGCGTCAAATCTCCCGAGTAGTTGTAAAGGTCTCTCTCGTACTACTGTAGTTTTAACTCAAGTGCGGCTCGTTTCCCATTAAAACCACATTCAATTGTACGTACGTAGTATGAGAGAACGGGACAGAAGGGTTCTTGGACTTCTATTAATGTCCCTCCTTGACGATTCACAATTCGCAAATCCATACTATTTAGACTGAACAGATTAGATTAGGTCACAGTGATTTGCAATTTATATTCGCACCAGCTCTAAATTGCTTGCATTTCGCTTCCCTTATGAATATAATATTATTTTCCCTTATGAATTTATTGTATTCCAACATATCTTCGAAATAGTGCTGTGTATCCTGAGTGAAAGCAACATGCATTATTTTTAAATTCGTGACGCATTGTCACCCAAGTTTAAAGTTTAAGAATGCAATATTCGTACTCGTACACTATGTTCATAGGGTCAATTTTGACTTTGCGCAAAAAAGGATAATTTCCGTGAGGCCAGACAGTAAAATGCACTAGAATTTCAAATGGCATACTAACGGAGTCAACTCACAACGTTTCCGAGACCCTGGCATTTGAATAAATTCTGCACGATTCGATTCTTTCAAGGAGATTTTCGTGTGAGACACAGCAGAAAATTAAACTCTAGAATACTGTCTAAAATGAAATCCCTTCAGAGATTACTCATAGGCACACGTTTGATCTCTTTTTTCCCCTCTCTGAAGGCAAGGAAGCCCTTTGGAACTTCGGCACGACACACTCGGAGCATCACACAATGTTCACGGAGACTGAACTTGAGGAGTGATCTTGTTAACATTGCCAATGAGTCCCGCGACATCTGTTGAATAGTGAAAAGTTCTTGGAGCTTGACACGACAAAAATAAAAAATTGTGTGGAGGATCCTCTGACACCATTTGTTGTTTCATCAAAAGTCACCGAGCAAGGCGACAGTCATTAGTTACCCTTCCGTCAAGAATGCTAAGTACATTATTCCTGAAAGAAATTCTCCCTTGACAAAAAGTTCTGAAGATATCCTATCTTGAATTTACACTTAAATTTTAGTCAGCATACATGAAATTGCATTAGACTGAACTCAGCTTGTTTTGTTTACTGAAACATGTTCCCTACATTGAACTTCGGCAGACATTTTTATGGTGTCAAATTGCCTGTGAGTTTTTGGACTCCACGCTACTGCTACCTATTTTAGTCTGCCATCGCGTAATTCTCGAATTCAATCCATACAATAGAATTTGTTACAACAAAACTGGGCTTATTCAAAGATGTAGAAAAAAAATTCTCTCGAAAGTTGAATTCTCTTGTAAGAACAACAAATTCAAAGCCATTCAAAACCCTTGATCCCACTCGCACCTCCGGCTATGACTTCGATACTGATTCCTACTTATGTTTAAAGTTATGTCAAAGGCTTTCAAAGTCACAAAATATATACAGATTGCCGATTGGTACGAATAATTTATCTGTTCCTTCCTTTCCCTGGAAAGCTGACATTTATTTTGAAAACGTTTTTCTTCGATTCAACTTCTGAATTCCTGTTTGAGTTTTGGTGATTTTTTTTTCAGACATAGGCTTTAAACTGTCAATCCGATCCTTTTTCTCTGATCTGGAGGAGATAAAGAAAGCAAGGACTCCCGAGTTGGCGAACTGGCGAAGGCGGGCCGGGCCGTCTGCCTTTCACCATTCGTGAAAGTAAGTTTATTTCTGCTGTTAAAAATATTTGACAGACGGGATATGACAGTTAAGATGATAATAATGAAGAGTGAATTTACGGAAAGGAAAAAGAAGTGACCGCCTTTTCCATGTTTCACGTCACAGGGATAGCCGGATTTATCGTCGTCCCTCATTTTCATGACAGGTTCACGGCATATCTGGAGTCAAAAACACACGCCTTACCTTCACTCTCTTGCTACTCTCTTCTCTACCCCTTGATCTCAAATCCCGTCGACGACTCCATCACCAACCATCGTTTCGAATGACTACATTTTGATCCTAGACTATACACATAATATAAGGGCTAAACAAAATTATGATGGGTTATGTGATTGTGTGACTGAAAGAGGAAATTTGAGGATTTGGGATAATGTGGTCGTAGATCACTGATTGGATTCCACGCTAAACTTTGCTGCACTGCACACGACATAACCACTCACCGGAGGTGTACAAGTTTAGAATATCTCCGGAGTATTTCGGGGGGTGTTTTCAAGAAATAGTAGTATTCAAGTTTCTAGTCATTCTTGGTACTAACGGTAAACTTTACCCCCCATCAAACATCAAATCACTACAGTTGTACTCAGCAAAGGAAATTTGAGCATTTGTATTACTTTACAATCATTCCGTTTGAAAGGTAGTGCAGAATCATTTATGCGATTTACACAACATAGCCGTTACTTGACTACACGTGAGGAATATCCAAAGCAATCATAACAATTCAATTTAAATTAATCATGGAGTTCATTCGAGGGGTAATAGTGTTTAGTGCGTATGAAAGACCTCATTAAGTCTAATAATGCTTTGCCCTAGAATCTCCTAATGACTTCAGACTTTGAAGTGCTCACACACTACACTACAAGAGAGACTTGTAGTTGTTCGGTTTACCACTTCGTAATTATTTCCTACACTCCTATCGAATTAGTTTCTCTGATTTGTAGTGTAATTCTTGATTTAAATCTTACGGAAGGTCTTACAGGTGTAGAGCAAGGACGCGACAGTAATATCGACTAGGAAGAATTACATAAAACTCGTCAGTCGGGAGTGCCGACTGGAAATAATGATGCACTATATTGCGCTTGCATCTCTTTATAATTCAGTAATCGGAGCTCAGAACTTTTTGCAAATGCGTACATTGTAGCGCCTAATTAGGGAGAACTGGAGAAATTTGAAACAGATAATTAGAGAGAACTTTACTTTGAAATAAAATAATACGAATGTAAGGAAACGAGGTCACATGCTATAAAAAAATACGATGTGTAACAGTTTCCTAGTTCTCCTGCCACTGTTGATTCCAGTTATTCCCGGGGTGTTTGCATCAAATAATTTGTTGGGAAACGCCAAAAGTCATCGGATTCTAGTTCCCTATTTTAATCCTTCATGCTTATAAGCATTTTAAGATGGTTGCTTTGAAGGAGTATTTCTAAATCGAAGTTATTTCCATCTAATTGGGCCAGTTTCGGATGACCTAATTAGAGTCAATCTACTAGTCTACTATTGATCACCGGCAATTCCACTTCAAGGTGTTTCATCTAATGCTCAGATAATTCAAATTAACGTTATGTGCGACATCATGATTTTTCATGGATCAGATAATACTTGTGTCGTTCTTTATAGTATGGTATTCTATTTTTCGGGTGTTCGACCAAACATATTGCTACGTGCCCTGCCCTGCCCTGCACTCGGTACTGGTACTATGTAGTTGCGTTGTCATTTCACGTGCCATCGCTCGTAGAAATGTTCCAAAAACGGTAGAGACAGTCTAAACTTTCTTGCACGTGTGCGTTTTACATACATTACCATTTTGACTTCGACTTCTGTTAAACTAAACTAGATAGTAGTGGATGAAGTTCAAAGCTAAAGGGGATGTGAAATGTGAGCATTATTTCCGTAGTGTATGTGCGCGCGAGGCCATAGTTACTCACCAAAATTTACTTGAGTTCGACTCTTTAAATGAGAATCGGAAGTGAAGTTTTAGCTTAGTTTGGCTTTGCCCTGGAGTTTGGCCGTATATTTGGACTGGATGGTCTGCGGAGTGAGAACTGCTAACTTGGTGGAGCTGTTCCATTGGAAGATTAAAGCCAAATAAATACGAGGAGGAAGAAATTTGCATGGAAATTAGTCACCTTCTCCCCGCTCTCGGGGTTTTGTGGCCCAGCTGCTGGTGTTAGGGGCAATTTTCTTTGAAGTTTTCATTCCTCAATGGTAGCATCCATAGTAGTAGTAGAGACAAATAAGTCCTAGAGTTTTTTACGGTTATTTCCAACTCTACTGTTGATTTTTCCCTTGGGGTTTTGATTCTAGGATTCGGCATGATAATTATTTCGAGGATTAATTAACGTGGTTCTCTCAGAGCAAGGGCCACAAATTACTTGTTCGTTACGGTCTAACGTAATATGAGAGCAGGACAACATTTTGACAAATTGAATGGTAATGTCTTAACAATCAGACTTAACAGAATCTAGTCACTCTATAAAAGCTCACCGTTCAGCAAACTCCCAGGTGATCCAGTTTGTCCTTGCTGTTCCATTCGGGGGAATATGGCTTGGGTCAATGATTTAAATAGATTTTTCTTCACTGGAACCTGTTTGCTTTGCTAGTAGTATGATTTTTTGTAGCCCAAATAGATAACATTTTCATACCAAAAAAAAATGAATGTCAGGCGATGCATTACTTACTTACGAATGCTATTTAATGTGAGTACAAATCCTCATCCGGTTAGAATAAACGAGTCAGGAATGGAATAATTAAAGATTCAAACCCCCTTTCCGGTTGGATTAATTAGTATTAGGAATGCGTACATATGTGGCTTAGTTTCTCCTTACGTTAGCTGGAGAAGAGAGGAAGGATTTTAAGCCAGAATTCTAGCATAAATACACATTTCTATCCGGGTGAAAGGAACTCAAAGGAGAAAGTCAGTAAACTCCTCTACTACGATTCTTGGCTAAGGTCCCCCTCTGTACTTCCTCCGTCTACTTTTACTCCTACTACATACAACTTTCTTGAGATTAGAATAAGCCACCAGAATCCTGAATAATAGAATGGTTTGGGAGTCCAAATGCATGCGGGTACTTGGTTTGCCATGAGGTTCCTTCCAAAGCAAAGGAGTTGCAAAGGGGGAGAAAGTGTCGATTGAGATTTCTTTTTACTATTTCAAAGAGTCCAGCATTAGCATAACCGTAAAACATGGTGAGGGTTCAACAAACCTTAAATCGGATTGTGGGACTTAGATTTTACAACACACCACTGCTACTACTCACTACTTAATTGTAGTCATGGAATTCCACTTCGGGCAGAATATTTCAAGATTCACCAAAGCAATACTGTATGAGTAGTCGTAGCAATTCATATTTTTTTTGAGTATGTCATCGTCATGTAGCATGTAGGTTTGACTTATTATTATATTCCCAATTGGTTTATGTACTACAGACATAATACTTCAATAATTTGAAGCTCTCATTCCCACATTTCCCGCAAAACTATTACACCACTCAATTCAGGTCAAGACATAAAATTAGGCAATGATAATAAATCTAACCCAACTAAATCGCTCATGACGGCATGACGTTTTATGGTCCAACAAAACTTCACCCAGCAGAAACTTTGTGTGGTTAAATGGACATTCAGGAAGTCACTGTCCAATCCCACTGGGTCAAAATTGTACTCTCAAATTGGTATGGCATATCAGACAAAGAATAATATACGGTCATCCCATATTATCCACGCGTCGAGAAAGTTAAAGAGTAGAGTAGTTTTAGGTACGCACGGGTGTCCCTGCAGCCTCGCTAGGCTGAAGGTTCGATAATTTGACAGCACTGGGATGAGCCAGGGCATGATTTCTATGTAATTCAAGTGGTATTTTTTCTACAAGGAAAAACCTTGAACCCGAGATGAAAGACCTTGGTGATGTTCAAATCAATCCAACCACTTTTCTAGTACACACACACAGTCTTAAGCTGAGTTCAACTTCCGTTCCCAATTGTGAAAATAGTTTCAACAAAAAGTTTTTCAACTTCAAGTTAAATATAGTCGTTGTGTTTGAGACAGACACGAAGACAAAGGTTAGGTTTACATTCTGAAAACATATACACGCATAGCTAAGGAACGAAACAAAGAAAAAAGATCCGTTCTCAAGTTCGGCAAAGACTTGAAGGTTTTTTGGCAAAAATTTTCCCGGGGGAAAAAACCTCGAGAGACACAGACAGAGACAGACACATGCATACATACAATACATAGGAGAAAAGTACGACTGAGCATACATACATTTGCATGAAAGGTCATAGCTTACCCCTTAAGTGTACAAATCTCGTCCGCCGCCGACGCCGACAGAGAAAGAAATGAAGTTCTCCACTGAATCACTCTAGAATAAAAGCACTGCTGACACACATTCCCATTTATTACCCACAGATTTATCTCACTCCATGGGAAACTCTGCGATACGTACGTAAGGTCTAACGTAGTCTGGCAGTCGAATTCCTATTCCTACCAGTAGTGTCCTTAATGTAATGCAAAGTTCAGTTCATATTATGTGTAACCGAACATCCGTACAGGGTGCTTCATAATATTTTAACCATTATCTCTTGCCTCCTGAAGAGTGCATTTGAAAAAGATGAAAATTCAACGTATTTTGAGGTAAAATAAAATTAAATGGGGATAGATTGATGACACATTT
>JAQGCB010003030.1:0-10426 GCA_034698835.1 Protaphorura tricampata | reverse complement strand
TCCTCTCATGTTTCGTTCAAGCTGCGTGCGATCTGTATTATTCGATCAGGAAAGGAACAAATGTAGACCCCGTGCTTGGCCATGTACCGTTTTCGCGCACTCCAGAGTTGTTAGGCATTTCCTAGGTATAACCTTGGAGCGTAAGCAACAGTAAGAAGCACTTTTAGGTAATAATCGTATTTCTATCATCGAAACGGACAGACAGACAGACGGACAGACGGACATGGGGATCGCAATAAGTCTTTAACTCCGTATAATTACGTCGCACGACTTAATAAAGAGTTGGTTGGAAATTTGTTTGCTTTCAGTTCCATCCAGCAAGACAGCAGAGTTTTTTTTGTTCTACAGTGTATGTAGAGTCATCCTGGTTCTAATCTTTCTGTTGTCAATTTAACTTTGAATGGTTTTTATTATCAAACCCACGAAAAGGATAAACAACACAAACTGACATTTACAATTTATTTCTCGAAAGCTACAGGTTAAGCGGTAGCAAAACACAGAAAGATACTACGGTCGAGTAAGCGTGGGCAGATGGAAAATCGATCTTGAGTTGTATTTTAAAAGGTAGGTTCGCCGTGAAAAAAAAATGAACGATAAAAACGGCAATTGAATGGAAATGAAAACAGCAGCCGAAGTGCAGCGTGCAGTCACGGCCACGCACGGCGGCAGCCACGATAGACAAACAGACCGCACAAAAGTGATGGAGTCTAGTCTGGATTGACTGGGCCAAAAATCAGACTTGACTGGATGCCGAAATCACGAGTTGTTAATAGCAAAGCGTGACTTGGGCGGCACGCGACCAAAACCACGATTTCCACCTCAATTGTTTTACCGGCTTACCTCATTAACTACCAGCATGGCGGTACTATCAAAGTTTTTTTTCTGTCTACTACTATAATCATCCATCCAATGGTTGTGATTAATTGAAATTAATCTGTTTCGATAAACTGAAGCATGCGTCCGTGTAATTCAATTGACGAGCAAAAAATACCGAGTTTTTCAACCAATCGGCTTCCGCTTAAAAAAGGTCAAGGTCGTACTAATGCCGTACTCGAGTGTTCTATTCTTAACGTCTAATTCCACAGGCTTGGAAGAAAGTTCAAATTAAATCCGTCTCAAAGATTTACTTGTACATCTGACGGTGGTCCGCCTGTGAAGAGGAGGAATTACTTTTTCTTTCCAATTTTGGCCAATGCAATCTCAAGTAAGATAACAATCGTGGGAAATTCGGCTGACACAGACACAGCTGAGCTGAAGATTTCCTTTGCTTCCTTCCCTTCCGAGTGTTCCCAGTAAAGTCTGGGATGAAAAAAATAATACAAAGATCCTACACAGTCACTCTCGTCTCAGGTTCAGGTTCAAGAATGAACCGAATCAGGAGTCATCCTACTGATACAATACAAAACACAATAATATAAACAAGATCGACCTTACATGAACTTCCCTTACTTACTCATACTTCCTTCTATGGCTATCATGGACTTATACAGAAACACACGTTATTCCATTTGGCATTTTCATTCATATGTTTTCAAATTACATGGAAATCCAATGTGTCACTGGCAACGAACATAATTAGACAAAACGGAAAGTACTGTCCGCTTCTGCTCAGGAATTTCGAATCAATTTAATTCTACGAGCTGGGTGGACAGTTGTGCCAATGCCAAAGTCGGGTCATTTATGACACTTTGCTTACTAAATTTTTAATACGGATAGCGTTGCACGTTGGACCTCTTTGAGGGATTTTTCATTTTACCGTCAACATGTGTATTTACTTAATGAAATGACCTGCGAATTAAACGCAATATTTGCGGATTGCAGTTTGCAGTTGTAGCTGAACGTGACGGAGGGATGGGATGATGACCGAGAGACACTCAGGAAGAATTCTTAATAAGTGTGGCATCTCTAAAGTGCATAAGAGTAAATGTGGGTCTTCGGGTTCACTTTTGTCATATGAACGTCAAATCAAATAAATAATAATTTACAGACCTCCCTGCAAATACATCACACTTTTATTTTTTATCTTTCAAAACTAAAACGACCTGTCCAACGCCAAGGTCCTTTTTTAATTTCTTGAATCACTAATGCCAAATTTATTTCAACAACTAAAGGCAATTAGTAGTTTAGCACCCACATTAAAATTATCTTAATTAGGGATAACTGGTATCGATTTACTAAATATGTGGGCTTCATCTGCTTTTTCAATTTTTTACATTATGTACAGTTCCTGCTTCTGTCCAGATTAAGTGTTCAGGAAATGATAGTTTTTCTTCTAATTAAATATGCAAATAATGTAAACATGTAACATCCATGCTTCTGCTTGCACGTAAAATTTTATTTGGCTTTTCTCCAACTAGTAGACGAAGAAGAAGCACTACAATAATGTTGACCTTTTGTCTGAGTAAGTCTAAGGTGGCCAGACACCTTGAATTACCTTCAATTTCAATTAGTTACACTGACCAAAATGATGAAGTATGAAGGAAGAATGATACCTGCAGTGCAGTGTGCAGATTCGGTCTCTCTGTGCGGTAACTGTACAAATAAAATAAGTAGTCTTAATTACTTATTTATTACACATTTAACTCATCCACTTTTCAGCAGAACAGACTTAAAACGGGATATTAGTGACCAGTTTGACTTTACACAATGCTACACGGATCCTTTGACGGTGGGGTGGATTGGAATGATGAAGTTTATAAAAATTTACTGCACTTGACATTTTGAATGAGCTTCCCTTCAGTGTATATTCACATAACTTGTTTCACTTTTATTATTCTGCTTCTATAAAAAATATTAACTCATTGTAGGGATTCTGTCCTGAATTGCCGCCCGACCTGTACACATTTCTTGCTTCTTGTGTAAATCTGTGTACCGAGCACATTCATGGTTGTCTCCAGTGACAATGGGCGTCTCTGCAGTTAAATTGAGTCTAGTCGTCTTTATGTAAATCCGTATTTTGCTTACTTTGATTTGCCGTCTGTCATATGATATGAATTGTTGATCATTTTTTTTGACAAACTCATTTTTTGACGTTATCTATTGTTAAATTAAATTGGATTTTATATGTAACTTTTGTATACTAAAATACACATGTCCTATCTGAGACACAATCTGAAAAAAATCTGTACACACTGAGGAGACTAAGCATCGAACCCTTGACGATTCAGTCTTACTGCTAAATTAAACGCCAACGCCAGACCATGATACCACCACTATATTTTTGCAAGGTGTCTCTGGTTAAACTGTAATTGTACCTTACATTGCAATCGCAACAATGAAAAATCCTTACCGAAAGAGTCAATCACTCCACTCCGAAGCTAAAGTTCCATTCAGGGGTCAGATGGAGGTCAGCTGATTTGATAGGCTTTGATAGTGATGGTCACCTTCTGTAATATTTATGACTCTCCATGATATAAAAAAAATGTTTGTAAGGTATGTGAGAATGAAACATGAGCTTAGCCGAGTTCTCAATTACGAACGGATGGACCGCACATTGTTCCCATGAATGCCCTCCTGAGTGTGTACACTTTTACACTTCTTGACCCAACAGATGTTATTTACGAGGGAGATTCATGGGCTCACACTCACACCCCAAAACATTTACGTACATTTTACCACACACATTTAATAATCACCCTGCTGGACCATTGTCACACCTCAGCATTGTACAATTGTACTGTACTGGGTGGCTGTGGCTACGTAGAAGTGCAAACCGTTTGCATTGTTGTATTCATATGATCTTTCAGGTCTCGAAGGATTTATTAGGATTTAACGAACTAAAATTCCTCTGTCTGTATTCATGTATTATGTAGACTGATGATCTTTGATTATTATAATAATAATCCCACCCTCATACATAACATACCTCATGATACCACACACACTCGCAATAATATTCTACGAACGCAGTACAGTACAGGGTGGTTCCAGCTGAACCTGGCCTGGAGGTATCAGTATTTTGTACAAACCCAAGGCTCGCTCGATTGCCTTATGGGTTCGATGGAGGCTGAGAGTTATGAACCACCGTGTACAAACAATACATGTGTGGTAGTGGTAAGGTACAATAATAGGAGTAGTTCAAGCATTGTTGTGAGAAAATATTTAGAAAAATATGATGACAATGTACACATTATTCTATGGTTGTGTCGGCGAGTCGACCATGGCCATTACATTGCTTAAGCAATTGTACGAGTGAATTTAAAGGGTTACGTACAATTTGAATCAGCCCTGGAATAAACATTTGAATTCGACACAAGTGATAAAGTAATTATAGTCCACTTCAACGTGTGATGTTATAAATTACGTGAAGTCTGTTTTTTTTAAACTCTAAAACTTTACACTCAGTAACGTGTAATAGTATGACTAATACTACAGCAAATTCTCCAGTCTGAAATTATGTAACTTCGACACTCCCTAAGTTTACACTGCGAAAAAAAATGTTGTGTCCTTCTTCACTTAATTCCTTGATATATTCAATGGGCACAATTCCTGTTATGAATTATACGTTATGGGGGGTAAATTAGTATTTTTCGCTGTCGAAAAGGCCTAAATATACCTGAATTGTCTACGACATATGTGAAAATTTTGTTTGCTGTTCTAATTGGGCCCAATTTATACTTTCAATGTGCTAACTTGAAAGCAAATAGCTGATGGAATCATAAATGTACGGAAATTCTACAGAAATTAATGGAGGGATTCTCATATCTCATACAATATTGTATTCTCGACATTTGCCTTGCGCCCTGTGAAAAGCTCTCTGATACTCAATATCTTTGTCAATTTTGATAGCACGGGGACGTCTTTGTTGGCCAAAGTTAAAGCTGTGAGGGGGTAATAGGAGCAAATACTATGCTAAGAAACAGCTAATCAAAATGTGACCTCTGACCCAAAGATGATCTGCAGCCCATACCAAGCAATCTTATACATTATCAGTAATACAGGGAGAGCCGGAGTTGAGTTGCTCATACCTGTAAAAATTATTATTCCTTGGAGTGCAGGATGGGGTACGAAATTCTTCATACTATAAACAACCCCGCACTCGCACTGTTTCAGTTATTACTTGAACAACCAGGTATCACGCTTTGGCATTTAAACACCTCATAATAATAATTGACACGTACAACTATTACGTCAAGCGTAATGGGTGTGTGTCAAGCATAGCATCTACGTATACGTAAAGACAAGTTATGTGTTATTAACTTGGTCAAGTGTTTTGGGATTGTGTAGACCTGCAAATAGTACATAAGATTTAACGTCAAGATTTTCAAAACTTTTTTTTAGATTTTCGTTTAGAATTTTCGCCGTGCCATATTTGCATGCTATCTTCTAAGCACGGACTTCGTCCACAGTTTCTAGACTTTATAACATTAGGCGACACAATTTATTTTGCAAACCCTTTATGAAAGTCCCGACTGTCAACTGCGGAAATCTTACAATTTTTTTTTGATCAATGAAAGAGGTGTTTCAGCCGCTGCAGTCATCTCATTGATATTCTCTAAACACATCAGACATTTGGCACATTATACTTTAGAAGCATATTAAACACTGTACCCATTGAGACACTGAACAAAAAAGACAAGGCGTACAATTTATTATTGCATTGCATTTATTAAATTGTACCGCATACTGCATAACCACGTACTACGTCCACGTCTGAAAATGAAATACTCAAGAGAATGGGAGTTTAATAATAGCTAGGACTGTGTCCTCGCCGAATTCTTCAATTTCGTGACATTGCATGGATGTATTTGTTCAACGAGTCTTATTGTTTCCCCTGTGGCTCTTTTGACTGGTTCAATGAAATATCCAATATAATTTTATTAGGATTTATTGCATTTTATCAAATATTGAGAGTTTTTGAGTTTTCCCCTTTCATAGCGTCAGGGAGTCGGAACTCGGAACTTACTGTTGACATTAGGGAAGTCAAAGTTTATCTCAAAAGCGTTTGATCTATTTTTGATATAAGCACTCAATTCACTTTGGATTTGAATGATTCTTACCGCAATTTCTGTCAGAAATTGATCGATTACTCACAAAGTAGTTCAAAAACCAAATACCCCACGATATTTTTGAAAACATATAGTATTAACGAATACATCGATTTTCTAAAATCTAAGTCTCGACGGTAACATTTGCTTGCCATTGTCACTTCACTTATTTTAGAATTTCATGTCGTGTTCAACGTCCCAAACACGTACTACTTACTACATCACATCACATCAAGAAGTGCCATGTAGTTTCGTTATCTTTCTTAACTTTTGGATAACTATCATTTGTAGTACTACTAGTCATAGTAATAGTAAAATGAGTGAGTGTACATCGTGAATGAATATTTCATTCATAGATTCACCCTTTTGAATGCAAATTAACTAGAACCGACTTGAGAGATCAAAAGGCTCTAGGTCTCAGAATCTGGTCTCAGTCGGGATTTCTATGCATAAAAATAGTACATACAGTACTGAGTTGACACTTCGCTCCAATGGGGTCACAGAAATTATGTGACATTGTTCTATTTTTTCCCACAGAATTTTTTTAATATAGTCCATGCCAAATTATCTTTGCAATGCTGGGAAATTGAATCTACCCTACTACAGCGAAACGACAGGGGCCGATCCGTAGCACTGCATTATCCCACTGCTGCATTTTAACGTTAGAATGTTGAGATCTTCCCTGATTTGACATTTCCCCTGCAACACACCCATTAATACAAAAATATAAATGGTCATTACAATACGATATACAGAAGGAATTCAAAAAATCAGACACATTATGCATTATTCTTCATTACTCACCACGCGTTCCTTCATTCGATCTCTAAAGTACTTAAGGAATTCATTGTGTCATTTCATTTAGCATTTTTAAACGTGCGAGTTTAGCTCAGCCGAGTCAAGTAACTAACTCTTTAACTTTTACTAACTAGCCGGATGGATGGACGACTGTCCATCTACTCAGAGATGATGGTATTTATGAATGGTAATGAATCTTCACGTTTTTTCAAATGAGTGAGTACTGAGTACATCCATGAATATTGTTGTAGCTGTAGCATTTACTTTTCACTACGGTGAGTCCCCATGTACTAACTGTACCACTACTTGATTTTTCAAAGTGATAAGACTCAACTCACTCATACCTCTAATCAAAGTCGCTGATCTTCTGATCAATGAGTTACAAGAGTCGTCACATTTCTATGATCACGCAGTCAACTCTAACAATAATCAGTCAAGTGAAAGTTTTATTACTCTTCAGTTGTAAACATCCTTCAAAAATTTCTCCAATTGCAATATTCAAGTTGGGTATCAAGGATTCTTCATAAATCGGATACGCAAATTACAGAAATGAAATGTCGTACGTTATATTCTGGAAATATGGTCGTGCTAGAATTTTATATTAGGAAACGGTTATGGTAAGTCAGGCTAGCGCACACCTGCCTGTATCCTAAAATTCGAATGGAGCTGCAGTGTACATTTTTCCATTCGTTCCATCGATGATAATTTGTCCAAGACCTTCCAAGAAAAAAAAATTAATGACAAATTCATCAACAGGATATATTCTGTAAAAATCTAGGTCACCAGTCACCGCTAATCGCGACTTGACTGTTGAAATGACCACACAGAAAACTCGGATGCTTGAGAAAAAGGGTTACGACGACAGAACTAGAACACAGCATTCCATATCAAAACCTAGCTCCTTCCAGAGTCCAGAGATCAAGTTTTTTCGACGCTCAACGTTCAACCCATCAAACAAACCACTACCACTCGACTGCGACTCTGAAAACTTTCGATTGAATATGATGATTATTTTATTAAATTATAATAATATTCCATTCCCACTATATAATATACATACATACATGCTGTAACACTGCACAGCCAGGCCAGAAGTGACTGGAATGCATATTTGACGAGGTAAGACGGTGAAAGAACCAAGACACTGACTCAACTCATCAGTCACAAAAATTCAAGGGGACTCGAGTAGTGCCGTGGTGCAAGTACGTACATGCTGAGAGCTGAGACCGAGGCAAAGATTTGAGTTCATCTTATTATTTGGATGATGATGTGAATGATCAAAATCAGATACTTGTTACCGTTAAATAAGTTTGATCACGTTTCACCACGATTCCACCGCACTCCACCGCAACCGCACCGGTTTTCCTTTTTATTTCACCTTCAGATTTTTAAAATGCAGTCAGTCTGACTCAGATTTCACATTTTGATATCTTCTGGGTGCATGTACTTTAATTTTTCATACATTGGTCGCATCGGGACGGGGCTGCACATTTTCTCAAAAGAATTCTACGAAAGCCACCGATTCCCTAAAATTCTTAGCTTGGCTGTAAATAATTATTGAAAATTTTGGTTCTCCCTGTATGTAAAAAAAACACCATGCATAAGTGTTAAAGGACAAGAAGAGTGCAAATAACAAGCAAAAAAATTAAAGACCAACCGCAGTCAAACGACCGTCACACTCTCAGCCTATAGTTTTGAAAAGTGTTTCTTCAAGAAAGTTCTTTGCATGCATATGCATATGCATGGCCTAGGCTTTTGAAAAAAAAATGATCGAGAGTTTTTTGAACAACCCTTTAAAATCTCCTTCACACTCCTTCCTTCCCTTTCCTCTGAAAATATTCCGGGAGTGTGAGTATGAGTACGTACGAAGTCCGAGTACATGGATGGATGGAATTAAGTCATGCTCAAAAAATGGAATTAATCAACGTTGAAACAAGCATAAGAACTAGAAGAGTTGATAGGAAATGTTAGAAAAAGTTGAACAAGTAGTGGAAGTGCAATGGACGGATGCTGCGGACATTTTACTCAGTCTAGTATGTGCGAGTACATCTTCATCACTCAACGATTTATCAAAAATATGCATTCAGTAGTGCTGGTGAGGTCCATGAAGCTATCTTGTTCACTAAAAGGAAATCCAAGTCAAAGAGCTTCTGAGAACATGTTGATTATATTTTTCTATTGTTTTTGTTTGGATGAATTAAATTGCTCTTCACACACACACAAAAAAAAGTTAATTGGTAGTTGTTGTTGGGGAGCTGATTTATTTTCTCGGGATTCGGGAATATTTGCAATTGCAATGTATTGGTAAATTCTCAGTAGAGATAACTTGGAAGTATCGAGTATCATTTGGTACAGATTAATGGTACAGGTTGCCCTGGCCGACTCCTTACGTTGAAGTACAGCACTACATTCATAGTCGAAATATTTTAATTGAAATTTTGGGTAACAATTTGGCTGCAAATTAAGTCAGGATTAAACTACAGATCGTAGTGATGGTAGTGTTCGTCTGTACATTGTTTTAATGAGGTACACCATAGATACACCTTGGCTGGCACTTAAAGAGAAAAGTGCCAAGTCAATAATAATTGAGAGTCCCAAAAACTCTCGCGGATGATGATGAGGTTGAGGATGAGGATGACGACGCGAGAGACTAAGACGGGACCTCCAAGACCCCACACGTCACTCACAACAAAACAAAAATCCGTTGGTGCTGCAGTGCACCCTGCAAATGCAACTCAATCCTTTCGATTTACCTCAAGAACAATTTAATGATTCAAGAGAAGTCATCTCATCTCTGACTCTTACTTCTACTTCTTAGGATCCTCATAGCGAGGACAAGGGGTATGGGGTCGAGTCGAGTCTCACTATTACTACTACTACTACTACTACTGCATAATTTATTATTGTTATTATTTACAGGGTGAGCTAATACAAATATTCACACTTTAAGAATTTATGAGTCAAAGCTGAAAACCTTATATCAATACTCGAATCACATGAGATCTTTGAGCATTAAAAAAAGCGATCTCCATTTAGTGGTGTAAATTCTGACTTTAGGTTGTTCAGTTTTCTAGACCAATTTCGTGTTCCGAACTTTTTAAATTTGCCACCCCGTACTGTACGTCTGTTTGTTTAACCCTATATATATCTTGCGCATCTTTCGAAAGATATATCGGGAGACAAAAGATAATAAAAGTAAGTTTCATGACACTCTGTTCAGTTGCAAATTTTATAGATGTAGTTTTTTGCATCTATGTATGTTATGTTTTCCTGACACACTGAACTTTAGTGTTGCAGAGTGTCAGAATAAAATTTTGTTCATTGTGGTTGGGTTACCTTGCCTTACACACTTTCGGATTATCTGTGTCTCTTGTCTTACTGTTAGACCATTACTTGCACAACACAGCGTCTCCCGCACTTTGACATCAGTAAATAAAAAGTATTGTTGTAATTTCTAAGAATCTACCGAATGAGTAACTTCACGGTATGGCCCAAAAGGAAAGTGTTTGCATGCATGCGGCTTTCTACGAATTCCTGCGCAATATTGTGAATGTAATTAAATTTTGAAGTCTTCTGCGAATTTGGCTCATTTTCCTAATGGATTTCTGTGTCGCCAAACCTGGTCGCCTGGGACAGGTTTT
>JAQGCB010003029.1:0-10426 GCA_034698835.1 Protaphorura tricampata | reverse complement strand
TTCTGTATATTAAACTTTCTCTTTATTGGACACATTTTGGTTCATTTTTCGAGTTCGGTATATAGAGAGTCCAGTGTAGTTGGCTTAACCCATCTCGATATGTTGCCCTTGTCGTCTCGCTATGGTATATAGTTCAATTTCCGTCGACAAATGATTGATTTTCCCATCCTCCAAATTTAAACGGAGCAGCAATTCCAGACAATTTTTCAAGAAGGAAAAAGACAAATGAAAGGACGTCGTTGTCGCTGGAAAGTAAGTCGGCGTTTCCTCTGAACCGACAGACGTTTCCACTCGGTTAGTTACGAGTACGATGTACTATTGAAGATTCCCCGCCTGCTGCTGCCGTACTGCTACTTTTTTCCAATTGTAGATTAAGTTAGGGTAAGGGTCACGGTGGTACGGTCGTTAAGTACCGTCCGTCCGTCCGGTCGTCGCGTCCGTCCGAACATCTTCAGGAAATAGATTTTTAAGACCCTAATCGCTCAGGCTGAGAGTGAGAGTAACTTAAACGACAATACGAAAACGGTCGGAAAATAAAATCACATTTTTTTCCTTGTCTTGTGCGTCATAAAATTCTTTTGACTTTTTTCTTGTCTACCTTACCTGAGAACGGAACGGAGACACCTTTTCCAATTTTGTGAGAAAATCTTCTGAATGAACACTTACTCAAGCGACACTAAAGAGCTCAACGAATTTATAGGTGAGCAGAGGATTTCCATCGGGTTTTCTACCTGCCCCAGTTTATACATATGTTCAAGAATCAGCATACCTTAGCTCCAGAAAAAAATCCATAGACCAATTTTATAACCCCAGGCATAAAAATAATAATAAAACAAAACTTTTTTGTACAAATCTACTAGTTTTTCTGAAAAATTTCACCGTTTTTGTTACAGTTGGTCCTTTTTTGCAAAAGCTTCGCTGGAATATGAGATACATGGCGTAAGCGTTCATTAAAAAATGAGATATACGTTTTAAATAGGAGAAGACAATAGAAGATACAAAACCTGCCCAAAATAGAAAGCCCATTGCCCTTCTATTATTTTGATTCTTAAAGTTCCGAAAAGGCCGTACAATAAAAAATAAGTCGTCAGAGACGATCTGATCTGCCATGTTTCAGAGATTGTGATTGCTATTGCTGGGAGAGCCGAGCAGATCGAGGACCCGGTCAGAAAAAAATGCTAGGGAGCTAGACGACTAGACGAGAGAGGCGAATTCCCTCAATTCCATTTTCACCGTTGATTGGACTTTGGCTCTTGAGATATCACAAGAGATCAGATCCATCATAAGATAAGTAAAGTATGAACGTACGTACGTACGTACGGGAGGGGAATCTCGAGATGAGGATTTCATATCCGAACCAAAACCGGGTATTATTTCACATATGTTGTTTGTATTGGGTAGGTCAACCCAGCACAGACCCAAGAAAATCCCAAAATATTTTTCCTGGAGTTTTTCCTCCTAACTTTTTCTTCAAATAGACAGCCAGGGGTGCGTAGGGTCAAGATGGCCAGGAAGTTTGCAATGGCCGGGTCTTACCATTTAAACTGTGCTATTTGGGTCCCGGTACGTCCGCTATTTTTTTTACTGAATTGTAACAATAAAAAGATGGACGAACTAATTGACAAATTGTACAGGAGAGGTACTGAGGTACCCCTAGTAGTAGGAAAACACTGTAAGGAAATGCTTCTTCAATACAATACAATTGGTATGTAGAAATCGTATGTACTTTGTAGATAAAAATCTAAAAAACAAAGAGAAAGCCTACGACAGAAATCACATCCTCACTTTCGCTTTCGCTTTCTCCCAAAATCGGAAAGACTCCCAAACAAGAAGGAAAAGTCCAACAAGGGAAAAAAAAGTTTAACGTTGAAGTAGTAGTGGTAGTGAGTAGAAGTGGAAAAGGGCCATTTAAGAAGTAACCTGGATTGATGTTCTACCCAGAGACCAAGACAAGACATCTTTTTTTTCTTCTACTTTTTGGGGTTCTCCAAAATAAATGGGATGACATGAAGGAAAGGAAACCAACTGTGCCCACCTCCCCAAGAAAATCCTTCCTGGATAAAAAATGTTGTAAAAGAAATTTTTTTGCAATCATGGAAAGAAATTCCATGGAGAGACAGGGGGAATCGTCCAAAGCCATGCCGTATTCGATTTTCCATAATTTTTCTTCTCTGTCTCCTACTTGACACAAGTATTTCCAATTTCCTACGTTACGTATTACATTCTAGATTCTACCTTCAGTTTTTTTTTGTACGTCCCTCATAAGTTGTCAAATACTTAGGGGATTTAACCCTTTTCATTACAAAAGGTGTTTTTTGTCGTCGTCGTCGTCTAAGCGTCTATTTCTTCAGTCAGAAAACTTCTCCCCCCTAAAAAAATTCTAAATGACTCAGAGAACTGCTTTTGCATTGCTTTGAAAAGTTGTAATGTAAATTGTAAATTGGACCGGAAATGTGTGTTCCTCATAATCAATTATTCCATTAGGGGTGGAGACCCTTGTCATTTGTCTTCACCTGTTTGCTGTCTCTTTTTCTTATCTTTTGACGTATACACAATTTGTACCTACTACCCGGGTATTTTACATTCTGGTACGGCGTATGTGCATGTGCATGTCTTCATCTCTTTTGCATATTAAATCTTACGTAGGTATGACTTCCGGCTGATAAGGGATGTTCATAAGGTGACACACATTAATTGACATTCACTTTAAGCCTATGTCAAGCATGTCAGCGAATTTAGCGTGGAGGAGGTAAATAGACAACACCCATTTGACCCAAGACTTATAATTTTCCTAGTGGAGAGAAAAACAAACTTGAGAAAAATCACCAATATGGTAATTGTGGTCTGTACTATAGAATTTAACACTTAAGACACATCCCTTGTCGGGCAATTTTTAAAGTAAGGGATGGATGACTGTCGCGTCTCAGTTTCATGCCAAATTACTATTTGTCATCTTCTAAATGGCTTTATTCTGAAAGAGAGGTGAGGAAGGAACCCCTCATTTCTTCATTTTGACAGGGGTAAATTTAGAATTTAAAATGAGACCATCATCCTCCAGTGTTCAAACTCAATACCTACTGTACTGGGTGCTTGAACGGAATTATGTACGCACGGATGCATGTCCTGATAATAATGTAATTTACATAATTTATAATAAAATATACATATTAATTAGCATTCTCCCAGTTTGGTATATGTATAAGGAAACACGGACAAATTAATAAAAAAAATTATGGTTTTTGGGTGCGGATTTTGAGTTTCCCATGACAACGTAAAATTTGGTTGAAAAATGATGCCGAAAACAAACAAACCGACCTCAGGACACTTCGTCCACTAAATTTTTAATTTCAAACAGTGGGAGTTACGGTACAGTCGCATCTGTAATGGGAATCTTGATCAATTTGAAGAATCAAAATCAAAATAAAACACAGTGCAGATAAATTATTCGTAATCAAGGTTGAAACATGGAGAACATCGCTTTTGGAAGGTTTCCTGACAAACCACAAGTGGGGGACGTGAACGAATACAATGCACGCCTCCGAAAATTCTTCATGGAGTACGATGACGACGCTCACTTGGAGGAGAGGATCGACAACGTCCGAAAAAAACTTCGTCTCAATGGTTTGCAAATTTTTAAGGGCGCCATAGCATAGTGGTTCGGGTCTATCCCTGGCGTTAGCAATGTAGTGGGGTTCGATTCCTAGTCGACCTTCCAGAGTGGATTCTTTTCGAAATAATTCTTCCAATGAATTTGTCATTTTTTAATTATTTTTTTTTTAAATTGAAAATAGAGCGCTTCAACAAGGTCATGGAAGAAGAGAATGAGAATACGGCGAAAGAAGGATTGACAGCCGTACGCACTCTGGCGAAAGAAGCAAAATCTCTCCGTCGTATTTTGGCACGATCTATGCACCGTGAGAAAGCTGTCGTCCAATCCGCCATGGACACTCATCGTGAATTCCAACTGGCCATGACTGACAAAGAAGCTCGGGTAAATTTTTTAAAATACTTTTTAAAAATCAAAATTTTCAAAATGTGTTCATAATAATTTTGAATTTCCGACACAAACAGCAAGCTCTTCCTTGGCTCGAAGACAAAGTGCATGACCAAACCAAAAAGTTGAATGAAGCAATGTTCCAATTAAAATTGGAGGAAGATAAACTTGTACAAGTTGAAGCTGAAGTTAAAATTCTTGAAGAATTGGATGAAAATGGAAATACACCAGAGGAACAAAAATTGATCCATGAACAAGAGAAACTTGAGACCCTGATTGAGTGTGCCAAAATGAAGAGAGAAGCAGCCGGAGTCCTAAGGAAACACTACCAAGAACAAATTGAAATTTTGGTGGATGACAACAATAAATTATTGCCAGTGTCCAAAGAATTGGATAAGACTTATTTGGCTGCTAAGAAAGAATTGGAGCGTTTGGTCGTTGTCCGTGATACTTCAGCAAAAGTAAGCCAATTAATTTATGCACAATATTATGACTATAATTAATTTTTAATTAATTTTCTAGTTGGCAAGTTCAATCAAAACAATTTACAAACAAACGCGTGAGAAGTACACCTTGCATGACAAAGCACGCCGTCAAATTTTGGCTGAAAAGAGAGCTGAAATGCGAAATGAAACAGACAGACGTAAAAGTTCAGTTCACCCTGTGGCTTCAAAACTGAACCTGTACGGACATGTTTTTGGGAATTTTGAACTCAAGACTGAGAAGGACAAAATGACATTGGCTAATAAACAAGAGGAAGCTGAGTATTTGGAGGACAAGGTTCTTCGCATCACTTCAGCCATGCGAGTCAAGCACATCAGTTTCTGTGCTCCAAGGTAATTACTTGCATGACGTACTTAATCAATTTGACCTTTGACCTATTTTCACTAAATATTTTATGTATAATTTACAGGATGCGAAGCACAATTCAACTAAATCGGTTGCTCCAAGACCAATTGGAATCCAAGCAAGAATTCTTGACCCTCCTGGAATCCCAAAGTGAACAATTGTCTATCATCAAGGCACAAATCCAATTCACTGGAAATGATGAATCCATGGCTGCGAATGAAGCCGAAGCCGCTGCAACCGAAAAACTTCTCGAAGTTGAAGAGAAAATCAAGAAAATGGACAAAAATCGAAATAAACACAAGGCTAATTTCCAACAAATCAAAGAAGGGATTCTACAAATCCTTGGATGCATTGGAGCCACCAAAACAGAATGTCAAGCTCACGATAGCCTCCTTAGTTTGACGGAATTCTTTCAAGTCAAAGTTTTGGGACTCATTCAAGATGTCAATGGCCTTCGTGAGGAATTGATGGGTATGGAGCCCAAACGAGACTACGCCAAATTTTTGAGACCACCGAAGACTCAAAAAGAACATGTCCGCTTGGCCACGCCTCCAATGTCTGACAATGAAGGTGACGATGATGATGACGCAGCGGATGTGTTGGACACATCAGCCAATCGTGTGCTTCAGCGTGAAGACGTCAAGGATGTCAGCGTGAAGTTAGCCAAGAGGGCAAAATTATTCGGCCTTGATGGAAAGCTATTGAAAGGACCGCCAAAATAGTTATCAGAAAAATGCAACGTGCAAGAAAAACAGAAGATGTCACACTTTTACAGTAGAAAAATACTCAGCAGAAACCGGACAGAAAACAAAATGGAGGTTACCAATTTCAACTTAAAGAAAAAAAAGAGCTAGATGTCGCGTCGGAATTCTCAGCTCACCAAAAACAACATATTGAATTCAAAAACAATACAATTTCAAAAAAATGCATGTATAAAAAAGTGTGAACATTTCAATAAAACAAACAAACAAAAATAATTTTTGTTTATATTTTTTTTGTATTAGTTTATAGGAAAATATATTTATATATAATTTAATTGTACATTTAATTTAAATTTTTGCACTTGGTTTAAACCCGGGTGAGTAGAACCATGAATTTCTTCCCAATTTTCTTTTCCAAAGTATATAACCCTTGGACGTGAGTAATTCAACGATTGAATTAACATAATTTTTTGTAAATTCATCATCATACTCCCTCCCACGATCAGACTCAACAGCAATCACATCAAATGTAATTTGATCAAAATCAATTGCATTCAAAATATTTAATTCACCGCCTTCAACGTCTAACATTAAAAAATTAATGTGTTGGATTTTCAATGGAATTAAAATGTCGGTGAGGGGTAAACACTGTACTTCTTTCACACGTCTGTCCTTAGCCACTTTTTTAATGTCCAAGGATCCATTCGTCAATAATTGTGGAAATTCTGCGGCCAAATATCCGGGTGACATAAATTCGACGATCATGTCAATTCCACCCAAACCACCGTGTGACATATAATGCACTTGTTTGGGTTCATCACAAATGGCTACATTTAAATTGAGGGCTTGAGGTCGATTGATTGGGAGTTGACGTGCTAGGTCAGGATTTCCTTCAATCAATATAATTTTCCAATTTGCTTTTCTTTCAAAAAAACTACTCACACTGTAGGCATCCCCATTCATAGCACCCATTTCTAACATTAGTCCATTTTTTTGTCCATAGAAGAAATTGTTCCAAGCCGTTTCTTCTTCATTGTCTAATCCTTTGTGTGTTACTTTGAGATTTTCTAGGGATTTTTCTTTTTCTAAACCCCAATTTTGATTTTTGTACCAGTCGGGAATGGTCAAGGGTTTGACGGGTGCCGTGACCGTGGCCTTCGGTACATCTGTGTCACGACTCCTTGTCCTTGGTAGATTTTGTTTTTCTACATGTTGCGGTGTCTCTGCCAAACGGGCTGATAATGAGCTAGAACTCTCCATGTTAAAATAAATGAAGGCGAGACACAAACTGGCGGTCAGAAGTAATGCACCCCATTTTGTCTGAAATATTTGCACGAGTCCCATCGTCTACACTTTCTGATGAAAATATTTTTTTTTTTAAATTAATTATAATATAATAGTAACTAGAAATTTTGAATTAGTAGCATTGTCAAATGTCAATTTACCTGGAGAATTTCTTCAACTTTATGTGCAATTTGTACCTCCAGTATTCAACACAAAGTACAGACAATGCGAATTCAATTTTGCAATGAATTTTTAATACTGTATTCTTTTAACATATTCTTAAATTCAATTTTATTAGCAGGTGTACGCTGCAATTGTAATGCCACTGCACTGCCGCAAGTGTTGTCTGTGCTCAAGTGATGTATGTATGTGCAAAAAAAAAGTACCTGCAAATTATTGCATTGTGACTCTGTAGATTGTCATTTTATTTAATTTATTGATTAGAATGTGTCAAAAAGTTTCCAGGTCAAACAGTGGGCTCGGCATGAGTGGCCTCTAAATTAAGACCCGTTAGGATTATCTAATCTCTATTTGTAGCTGTCAGCGTCGTCACGTACGACGTATTTGGGCTATGACATAACGCATGCAATGTTATCATTCCGTTCTCAAAATATTGGCAGTTATTCTAACAATTCTTTATATTCTATTCCATTATAGTGATTCTAAATATATTTTCCAAGGATTGCCAAAAATTAATATCGGTTGAAAATTGACCTTTCGGTTTTCCTTCGTTAGATACCGAGTTAAAATGGTAAAGTAATATCCTTCGTTTTGTATCTGGATCTGGAAGACATTGAAGACCAATACATAAGAATTCACTGTATAAAATTATCATAAAAATGCAAATAGTAAACCTCTTCTCGTCTTACGAGAAAATATACTCACAATTAGTAAATATTAAGTACTCATTTATTTTGCCAAAATTAGCTAAGTTGAAATTTGACCTTGTGCTCGCAAAGAAATTAATTTCCGTTGTGACTAAATATGGTATTATGGACACCGAACCACATTGGTTATTCTCTGACTAAACCCAGTTGTGCTCAAGAAATAGGAAATGGTAATTCATTGTGCGTGCGTGGAAAGTGTAAATCAGGAAAACCAAAAAATAAATTTGCAATTAAACTAGGTCCTTCCCGACTGGAACCAGTTTCAAAATTCAGTATTCGTTCTCCAGTGCTGCTTTTAAATAAAAGGATACCGCGACTCCGATTTTAATGCAGACAAAATTTTTATTATTATTAATTCTATTAAAATATTGTTAATTCCACAAAATGAAGAAATACTATTCATCCGTCTCCATAATATTTTTGCTCTGCGTCTGCCCGAGTTCATTTGCTCAAGATGGCCAAGATCCACCAGGGATGCCGGAAATCTTACGTCTATTCAAACGATTCGGAACTGAGTGTCTTCTGAACGATGGAGTGAACAAAACAAACAGTAAAGAAGTGTTGAACAAGATTATGGATATTGTAAGTGTATTAATTTTCCAAATTATGAATAAAAATTTGCATACGGTGTCCGGTTATTAAACTCCCAGGTGTGGAAGGCGTAGGTTCGATTCCCGCCACCACTATAATTTTGCTAGATCGGAACCGGACTAAAATTTGCACGAATATTTGAATATTCTCAGGAAACGGATTTGTTGAGTTGCTATCAGTACGTGAAAAGCACATTTAATAATGAAGGCGAACAAAACAGAGGGGCGAAAGCACCGAGCTTCAACTCAAAAACTAGATTGTCGAAACAAGTGAACGCATACTGTAAAATTGCCAATGATTGCTTGGAACCAACTTTGAGAGAATTATTTCTCAAGCATAAACACACAGAGGGCATTGCTTTCCTTGGATTAGCCAAAAATATGTGCAAGACAGATGGAAGCACTGTTGTTGGTTAGAAATGAAATGTCCAAAATTATTTAGGGTAGTTCATAAATACGTATTAACGTATGCTGTAATATTTACATGCTTGTTTTAGAATTTCTGACTGCCATGCAAGAATCGTGTTCGGAATTACAATTCAAAAATCCAAACGCATTGCAAAATTGTTTGCACAACATTTTGATTTCAAATGTAAAAGACAACAATCTTTTCTCCTTCATGTCACAGTATAGTTGCAAGTAAGAGAAAAATTAATGAATCAGAATACAAGACTTCAATTTCAGGGTAGCGGAAGCGGAATAAAATTGATAAAAATTACATATTTGAATTTTTGCAGAGTGGCGTCTGGGTATAGAGATATGTGGTCTAATGTATTTAGACCAATGTAAGAGCCCACAACCGAAGAAAATTTTGGACAGATTTTTGAATGAATTGAAAAAGCAAAGTCCTGAAGCCGATAAGTGATTCTTTCAAAATAATTCGGATTGGAAGAGTGCAAAGGAGTTGTTGCATGAAGTCAACGACTTCTTTGGTTCGAAATCCTGAAAATCTGGGGGGTTTGGATCAGATAGACATCGGAGACCAAGACATTCTTAATAAAATTGCATTGGAATTGAGAAACGAGCATTCCGTAGAATAATTCGATTTTTTTCTCCTATCTATGCAAAAAATATTGGCTGTTTTTATTTCAGAAATTCCTAGTTTTTGCCGTACAATGAAAAATTAGCATTAAACCACACATTCTTATCACAAATTCTCAGAATCTCGCACTGTATACTATATTCAGTCAAAAATAAACTATATAAGTTGTACCAAGAAATACGACCAGGAAGGTATGGCATGTAATTCAATCAACAAACTAGAAATTGTGGTTTGCAGCATTTCTTTTGCTTTAATTTTAATAAATAAAAATACGTTGACTGTCACTATTTTTTGTCGCTCAAATTTTAGTTTCATTTTGATATTTCTTTCGAGAGCTTCTGTTCTGTTCACGATTTTTTTTATTTAAGATTTACCAAATCTACAAAATGAAGACTTCTTCATCTACTCTTCTAATATTATTTACGTTGTCCAATTCCTTCCCTTGTTATTTTGGTCAAGACAGACGTGGTTTTTTCCCAATTACTTTTCAATTGAAGCGATACGCAACCGAGTGTATTTTGAGGGATGGGGTTAACAAAAAGAACAGCGAAGAACTCTTGGAGAAAATCATGGATGTCGTAAGTTAATTGTCACTTCAGCCGCTATATAGCATTTCGCTTCAGTACTTATTATATGCATAATTAATTTTTTGTAAAGGACAAGAACTTGGAGACTTGTCTTCAACAATTGGAATATTCAATTATTCAATTAAAGGAAGAGCAGAGGGAAAAGGCAAACCAAGCACCAGTCACATCCAAGTACGAAGAAAATTCGATCGCCGCACCAGTGAGAAAATATTGTAAAATTGCGAATGGAATAACTGAATGTCTCCAACCCATCCAAGATACTTTCCAGAAGTGCAAGCACACGGCGGGTAGAGCATTTTTTGCATTGGCTAAGGAAGCATGTAAGAACGACGGAAGTCCTGTAGTCGGTGAGAAATATGCAATGAACCAATTAGGAAACATTCAATCATTTTTTAAAACGTTAAAAATTCTATCTGTTTTTGCTAGAATTTCTCACCGCAAAGGAAAAATGGTGCGTTGAGCCAGAATTTAAAAATCCAAGAGCATTCCAAG
>JAQGCB010003028.1:0-10428 GCA_034698835.1 Protaphorura tricampata | reverse complement strand
CACCCTGCGCCGATTGTTTGTTGGAATTTTTGGCCATCCCCTTAGCACCCTAACAAGCAGGGTCCACTACTCCTTAAAAATTAATGTACATTATGTAAGAATTTGGTTTTGAGATGATCTTGTCAATTTACTGTACACTGTTGACTGTGCCGTTTGTCGAGAAAGAAGGCAAGCAGAATGAATTATTTAGATCTAAACAAAAGGGTTAACGGATAATTAAGTGAACGAAAATGACAGCGTGTTTTTCTAAATTACGGTTCAGTTTTTGTAGGCATATTCAATTTTTTATTTCCTGTATTTCCTGGTCTTGTCTCAAACAATAGTACTGACTGATAAGATGATTAAATGGATTGGTGACTGCAATGCTTCGGACTTTTTCTAAAGATACGTTAATTCGGTCGGTTTTGAGAAATTTTAACATTGCAGTATTATCTTACAATTAGTAACAGTTTTGACCAACACCAAAAGAATTTTCAGTGAACGCAGACTTTCTCAACATTTGATTATTTTTATTTCATTTAAAATTATTCTGTATTTACCGTATTTAGACATGCACATAACTTTAGGGCGGGGCGAGATCACTTAGAAAAGCGAAAACATGTTTCATTTTTAGGACTACAGTACTAGTACTATCTTCCATTTCAATTTTTTTTTATTCATGAAACCCAACTGACAAGTGAAATCGAATGTCTTTCAAAAAGAATTACCCCGGACTGGCTCTCGTGTTCCTTCCAATTTCGAGGCACTACCAAACCAAGCGTTTCATTATTTTCATTTCAAACGATAGCAATTTACGATCTTTCTTTTTGATGTTTCAGAATCACAAGTGTTACGGAAATTGATGCAGTTTGAGCGAAGGAAGACTACCATCAAAGAGTAGCGATACTGTAATTATAATTAAGAAGAACGGACGTAATCGTTTCTCGTGTGTTGTGATTGACTACCCGTCCGTGTTACTTTGAAGCCAGTCCAAAGATAAACGACTAAACGAAAATTGTGTGCTGGTTCAATTGTAATTGCTCATTTGGAATTGGGACTGCCAGACTGCCACGAACGACGGAAGTGAGAAACGTGACAGTAACAGTAGTAAGAGTGCGTGTGGTTATCAGCAAGAAGGAGTAGAGTTTTGGTGACGACTGAGATCTATTTTGGTCGAAGATTGATTTTTGGCATAATTACTGCTGAAACTGAACCGACTCTCGACTACTGCCTGAAGACTCCTCGTACCCACGACACGACAGACTACATTTAAAAGGTAAGTCAATGAACTTTAACAATTCTCCAGTTTATGTACACATCTTCATGTTAAAGTGTATGAATACAAATACAAAAATTGTTATTCCATGGTTTGCTAACGTCGATAAGTCTATTTACTTTTGGATTTCCATTTCTTCTTGTGGTATGGTAGTCCGGTAGTCAATCATAAAGGATTTTATTTCAAAACACAGCGTTCTCTTGTAAACTTTGTCAAGAAAGCTTGTTCTCGAAGTTTTTGTCTTAAAATTTTAATATTACGAAATATTACGAATTTTCAAGAGTATTTTGATTTGGATAATACTTTTTAAAGCAAATTATCACACTTTTATTTAATTGAGGGAATGTTTTCGCCATTTGCCCTAAATATCGTTCTTATCTTCATATTCCTTATCACTGGGTGTGGGTGCGAGGATGCGTCTATATTCAATTCCAAATAAAAGATACCGGTGAGTCAAACAGAGAATAGAGATTACACATTATACACATAATACACACATGCATGCATCATGCATCCTGCATATGTGATGTGGATTTATTTCCACGCACATTATTTATATTTATTCATGACATAATAGACAGTTGTGCTGAGGTACAATGTGCTGGATTCGTTTATTTGCATTATTTGTTATCGCATTAATAGTGCTAGTTGCTAGTGCTAATTTAATCATAAGCAGTGTGTGTTAAACATGGTCTAATGTTATAAAGTACCAAAGTACCTAAATACTAACTACCAGTGATTATCCCGCGGTTCAGTTTTAACGAATGACTGACTGCTTGAATTGGACCAAATTGACCAAAGAACGAACTGGTGTTTACGCTATTTTTGTATTGTAGCTTGGTAGAGTAGGTTTTCTATTTACTTTGTAACTTTGGTTTATATTTGTTGTCCTCTGCACTCATTTCATTTATCTCTATTAAGTCCTGGTCCATCCACTAATTCGTCTGCATTATCACTTGATCAATTTCAATTATTTAGCCTTGACTTCCTTTCCACTTGAGTTGAGTTCATTGGATGATTGGTTTGGTGGTTCATAATAACAATATTTTGACCTCACGTTAATTAACTAACGACGTTAGTTTATTTAAATTCAGGACCAGTGTTGGTCGGTAAACAGTAAACAGTGTTTTGGATGAAATTAAATTAGAATGACATTCATAAATATTCATAGTCCCGCATTGTTTCAAATACAGTGGCGGTCTTGAAAAAATTACGGTCCATATTCTTTTCATTTTTCTTGGACACCTCGACGCCTGAATTGAATAATGATTAGGTCAAGGATTGTTCAATTTAGTAATCCTTTCTTGCGGTGCGGGTGCGGCTTATTTTTGGGAAAGGGCATTCTTGGCCGGCATATAGTGAAATTCCTGCAACATTTGACCTTTAAATTTTTGTGTGTTTTTTTACCACAAGAAGAAGGAGAATTAACTTACATTTCGTTCGTTGGATATCAATAAGAGAATTTACATTACCGAAGGGTGTTACCACACCAGTTTATTGGGGTTAATTGTAACCCAACGGAGTCGTCTGGCTTCATTACCTTGTCTAATAAATTGGAAAAAAAAACCTGTTTGTTCATATTCCGCAGTTTTTTTTATGCGTTTTGCGTTTATGTGTACAAATACAAAACGAGTGCGAGTGTACCAAAGGCAAGGCATACTGCTGAGGTACGGTACAGGTAATGCTAACGCATAAACAAATTGAGTTCAGTATTCGGCAACCATGTTCATGTTTTGTTTGCTAAAATGCCAATGGCCGCGTTGGAGTTGGAACTCAGCTGGTTAGTGTTTTTGTACTGAACATACATAATGAGCAGATGGTTAATATTACAACACAAGGAAATCCGAAAATGAGAAAAGCTCTGCTCAGCTCAGACAGGACAATGGGCTCGATTGATTTGAAGTAAAAATTCTGAAGTATGAAGTATGAACTTAGTTGAGAATTGCATTACAACCAAGCTATGCTACTGCCAAGAAAATATTACGCAATCGTAATAATTTACATATTTTATATCCGTATTTACGTATTTTGCTCTTGAGTGTTTATGCTTTTGCATATTTGTAAAATTTGATATGGTTCAGGACCGAAAACCGTTTCAGTTTTTCAGTTTCTCTTTCATTTCATTTCGCTGGGAGTCGTGATAATGCATTATATTTACTATTTTCTGAGTTTACTCGAGTAATTTTTGATCGACTCAACTCTGGTGGGTCGAGTCGACTTGACTGGTTACATAATTTGCCTTTTATTATTATTGTAGACAACTAGTCAGACGGCGTTATATAATCCTGCTTTGCTAAGACATTTACTGGAAACTGGAGTAATATCGAACTGGAATTACAGCAATAAATTGTGCCAAGAAAGACACATAAATTGTTTCTATCGAATTTAGATCTTAAGTCGTCTGTCTTTGTCGCTTTGGTTTGGTTTCCGAATTCCACTCAAAATTTACAACCCGTTGTTGTATTGTATAGGTAGCACAGAACTTATTGGTTTTAGGGTACTTGCTAAAACGGAAGAAAGGTTTAATAAAAATATACACCCAAACGGGTTCAATCAACTCGACGAATTCCCCGAATTCGGATTTTCGATGCTCGACTGAAGCCTACAAAGAACTATGTTTAGTGACTGTGATTACATAACTGACATTTTGACGGGGAAAGTTGTCCCTGCTTGTGCTTGTCTAGAAAATATAAAAAGTTGAGTCCCAAGATATTGAGTTTCATTATTCCCAGACCCAGCCCAGCACGCCCAGCAGCCAACAAATTCAAGTCATAACAAATAGTTGTTGGAACTTCTAATATTTCTTGAGAGAAATTCATTAGATATTAGATTGTCATTTTGTGTACCTATTATTCGTTCTTCCGTCCGGTTGGTAGGAGAAAATCCGGAATTGAGTTATAGATGAATTGAGCTGAGTGCATTTTGGATTATAATAATGTTAAAATAATGGACCTTCCGTTGTGGTGGTTGGTTTGATCTGGAATCAAAATCAAATTATCCCTACTATTTCAAATATAAAATGAATTTCCGGTTCACTGATACTACTGATACATAGATCCAGCAAAATTCAATTTCCCTTCTCATTTCCCGAAGGACTCACTCAAATCATGCATTTTCTCTTTTATCATATTATTTTCACGTTGTACCTGTTGCAAGCACTGAAGAAAAAGTTAGAAGTCTTCAATTTTAATAATCGAGGACTGGAGGAACAAGATTGATTTGAGCTTGAGTGATAAGGCATCACCAAGTAGGGATCGGGCAGCACGGTTGCACGGTCAGTGCCGCTTCGTGTTGATACTTTATTTCTAAAAGTAAGTAGTGACATTTTTAACCAGAAAATTATTTTTGTAACTCCACCAATGTGATAATTGGATGGACTATTTCATGTGAAACCCAGTTCGTGCAAGCAAATAATAGTAGACGCCGGTTTCGAATTATTCATATCGTATTATTCGATTCGTGCCACGCGGTCGGACTTGTGCATAGTGCATGTCTCGATGTCTGTCTCCCCGCCAGACATTTTTATATTTTTTCTGATTACTTCGTGACACGAAAGAGACGACGTCGACCTTTTTTTTCTGTTGAATTCATGCACCGATACACCACATTTAGGTTGTATCGTGCGAAGCCTGTGCCTGTGCCTCTGCCACCCGGTTTCGGGTTTCTTTCTGCTGTGCACTGTGCACATACACATAACACATGCAAGGATAAACAGAAACAGAAAGCAGACCTTTTTCACTAACAATTTCTTGGGATGGATACGATACCATACTAGCTAAAAACGAAAGGGAAATTGGATTAAAAAGGGAAAGCATTCTATTTCCATTTTGGTGGTTCCTAAATGAAGTTAGAGAAATTGAAAGGTAAGGTAGGGTTGGTAGGGGAAAGGGGAATCAAGGCTCCACTCTGACTGGACAGGTAAATTGTACACTGAAACTGAATGGGCATTGACGGCTGGCTCTATGTTTTATTTATGGAGAAAGAAAGTGAAAGCTCATTCATCAGATCAATATTTGTGCTATGCTGTCTGCTGTGTTCGATGTTCGGTAGGATTTTCAATTCCAAGGCTAACCACGATATCCTTTATCCTTAGTTATAATATCTCCTCTCTCACTATAGTGAGGCGGCAAGAACAACATGCCCTTCTTCTAACTCGTTTTCGACAATAATCTGATTGTATTTATGTCGTGTACTTATATGTCATCGCATATTTGGAGCAGTATTTGATTCGGTTGAAAAATTGCAAAGTGTCGTATTTTTTATGAATGTCCATTCCAGGATGGAGGGCAGGGGCACTGGACTTGGACAAAGCGCCCATTGAAATATAATGTTTGTTTAGCTTGCTTGTTGGATTGCGCTGCACTTGTTTTGTTGTCCATAATGGTGGGGTGAGAGGAATCTTACGCTAGTCAGGTGAAAGGTGTTTGAGTAAAGTGTAAGCGTAAGCGTACGATTCCAGGTTTACGCTTCTGGGAGCTAGTGGAAGTTATTATGTCGCTTTGGATCGAATCGAATTGTTCAGTGAGTTGAATGTAACTGGTAGGTGATGTATTGTATTGTGTTGTGTATGTATGGTATTACCTTGTCGATTCAACCCTCTTTCTTCCTCGGATGGATTGTATTGGATTAAAGCTTGGAATTTTGTGTCGTGTCATGTTCATGTCCTAGGATGACGTATGACGTGTCATTTTTGAACTCTAACTTAATCGAAATTTGAAACATAAGGTTTCAGTCGGGTTTATGGGACTACAGGAGGGTTAGAGGGTAAGAGTCGCAGTCGGGGTGGCGTCTGACTGACTCAAATCGACTGAATCATTTTCCGGTCGTGTGTGCTGTAAAGTGCTCACAGACAGAGTTATAGGTTGGAGGGTAGTAAAAAGTGGTGTGTGATTCGAACATGTGGTGCTGATTTGCATTTTTTATAAAGTATATTTTTTTTTGCAAAATCGAAGGAACCTAGAAGACTTAGATTTTATGAATGTAATATATTTCAGGTATTACCGACGATGACAGTAATAATAAAACCGATTTCGAATAGTAGCGTGATTTCCGATTCCGATATGCACTTTTTCCTCCTTTAGAGAACTGAGAAAAGAGAAAACGAAGGAGAAAGTTTATACTGGCAACTGTAGGATCTCAAATCTTTTCTATAACTTGAGGGCAAGATAGGGACAGGTGTATGTTATTCTAGTGTGGTTGTACGTCAATCATGGGTGTCCGTGCCGGTACTGTCCGACAGTTGCTTTTTTATGTGCTTTTCAACTAACAGTGCTAATAACTGCTAAACCAAACTTTCTTATAAACCGGAATCACGGACATTCGGATTTTTTGGTATTCTGCTATCTGCTGTAAAATAATTACTACGAGTTTTCTAAAAAAAATTGTTCTTAAGAATGCAATTTCTTCCTGGATGTGCTGTAGTGCTCTCCCTTTATTATTATTTTACTGCAAGGAAGGAATATTTTTATGGTTGACCGTGTGACCCTACCGACACGCAAACTTAAAAACTGTAAACTGTAAAGATTTTCACTATTTTGCTAACTCTGTCACATCATATCGTGTGGTTTGCTCAGTGCATTGCCAATGCCATTGGCGTGTGAATGAATAGAATCACGAATCACGCAATACTTTCACACTTTGTTTAACAAAATCAAGTTTATGATTTTCTAAGAGGAAATCGTGTCTTCGTGTCGATGTGTGTGTAACAAGGGATATGGATATGGAAGTAATTTAAAATGAATTTATGCGGGCCAATCAGTATGCAGTGCAGTTTATTTTTGTTTACATGAATTACAATGGGATGAGGGGAAAAGAATTGTGTAAACATTGCAGTGCATAGTGCATTTTCATTTTAGGGCCGTGGATTTGATTTTTGTGTACTTACTTATTTATGTTTTAGTTTGAGTTTTTAGTCAGACAGACGAGACCGCAAAAGTCTATTTCCGTTTCTACTTTACTTCGCATTTCCCAACGGGTCAGGGTATAAAGGGTGGAATATTTGTTTTTAGCTTTTACCACTAGATACAAGATACATGGTGTGCCATAAAACTCACCTACGCAATGTGCGTCGCATATATTATAGTTTACAACAGTGTCACCCTATTTTTAAAAATATTGTAAGTGCAAGTAACATGGTGCCACATTTGTTAAGTTCCATGGACTGTTCTGTTCACTGTTGCAGAAATTTAAGGAAGTCCGTATTTGTGTCGTACATATTTGGTACGCTGTATTTTTTCGGATGCCCAATTCGAAGTCTTGTACCCCCGAGCACCTCATTCTGAGTTATTTTCATACTCAGCAACAGCAACTCGGAAAAAAGTGGCAAGAATACATCCGGGGAGAATTTGTCGGGGTCATGGAAAGAAGGAAAAGAGAACAAGAGTAGGAAGGAAAGAACAGGAAAAAGATTTTAAGACAGAGGAGAAGACGTGACAGGAAGATGAAAAAAGCATGTTGTGTATTCTAGACCCCATTTTTTTTTAAAAAATAGGTTTATGGGGGAGGATGAGTTTAGTAAAGTGTGAAAGTGAATTATTGGAAACTCATTTAAGAAGTGACAGCCTTTCACACAAACATAAATTGGTAAGGAAGGGAAAGGAAGGAAGAGAGGGATATGGGGATTGGACAGGTCTTTAGTATTTATGGTTTAACTGTTGTGTTAATTGGGTTATAACAAGAGATTAAATTGTGTAGGGTAACAAAGTGTTTGATCGTGAAATCGTGATACACCAATTTGAGGTGCGGTTGTTGATTATGTTGATTAACACTAGTTGAAGCGCCTTCTGTATCATTTGGCTATCTTGCTTTTCGTTTAATATTAATCTTACAGTACGTTATTCTCTGAAGACCCAAATAAATTGAGATATCGAGAAACTACTACTGGACTTCCTGAATTTGTGGGACTGTGGGTTATATATATTCTCTCGAGTCATGCAAGTGTGTCCTCGAATATCGTGACTTTTGATTTAATATTTACCAGTTCCACTACATTTTTAAAGTTAGTCAACGTAAAACTTTAACTTGACATACATGACGATTTAGTAGTGAAATTCCACCTCGAAGAATATGGAACTGCAGTATGCTCCTTGCTAGGCTACCGTAGTATAGTATGGCGCTACGGTGACCTCAGATTCCCAAAGGTCAAGATGTGATGTGATAGTGTATTTGTAGTATATGTTCTATCATATTTCGGGTCACTAAACCTCGAAGGTTTAATGCGTAGTATACCCAACTTGATAGGTTTGGCCTTATAAGAAAAATGTGAACAAGTTGAACGTTGATGTTTACACCTTAGTGTTTAAACTGCTTTTTTTATTGACTCTTTTATGATTCGGAATTTTTAACCGTCAAATAAAATCTCTTAGACTAATGGAAAAGTGGACATAAAATAGCTCGATTGGTGAAATTTATTGGTACTGCGACATGTCGAGTTCAAAACCGTGTTGGCTGTTGGGGGAGGGTGTTTCAAGTCATTGACCAAAATTACTCGGTTTATTTTTCATTTTTCTCATTTTAAAACGCGACGAAGAATTTTGGAAAAATAGTTCACTCAAACTGATGGCAGTTCTTTTAGCGGTAATACAATACTTCGACTGCGATTTTGAGGTCTTTTCTGTCCTGACGGTTTCGGATAATTGATTTTGAACAGCATTTTATTTTCTTCTGTTCTGAACTCTTTCTGTCAGAACAAAGAGTTCTAAAAAATAATCTTGATTGCAGATTGCTTGGATATGAAATAAACGCTCTTTTGTTTAGAACAGCAGACTTCCAGGTCTTTTTTTTAAATCTCTTGTTTCTGTTCTTTCTTTGTCATTCTTGACTAAAATAGTTAAATAGTACATAAAATCCAGACAGAAACCATGGAATACGGAGAATTGTACTGAAACAAGGAATAACTCTATTGTAAATTGTAAAAAGAAAATTAATGCGAAGAAGGTGAAGATAAAAGTGTAGATGTTTTGACGATATGGATGTATTTATGCTGTTTTGCAGGAAGGAGTACCATTGCAACACAACTTAATGGTCTTGAAGGAATTGGATCTGGTGCAGTGCAGCTTTTAAAAAAGTAAACTCCGTGCAGCTAGAACGAACGTCGACGTGGAGTGCTTGTGCTTCGGCATTCAGAAGTAGAAGTAATTTAAGAAACCAGAAGAGGAGAGAAAAGAAAAAAAAAATGCCAGAAGCCAAGGGAAAAGAAAATGTGGTTCCGTCATCTCCGAAACAACTTGGGAGCGGAGAACCGGGTACTAATGGGTCGTCCTTGGGTGACACATCTCCGTCCTACCCTGTATCACCCGCTGCCGCATCCAATGGAACCTCAAAAACCGCCAAACGACCTAGTCGAGGGAAAATGACACTCGCTAGGATTCATATGTTGGATGGTACGGAGTGGGATTGTACTGTTGAGGTGAGTCTTGATTTGATTGAATTGAATCGTTCGTATTTTTGTTTTCCTGGGAGGGTTGCATTTGTTGATTTGGAATACACGATACTGATACTCCGATACTGTCACTGTCAAATCGATAAATCCTGGGAGGGTATAATGTGCGTGCAACAAATTTCTGGGTGAGGTTTCATATAATTTAGCCAGGGAGAAACTGGATAAAATACAATTTGGATGACTTCCTATAAAGGATGATAGTCTATCAGGCCATTTTTGGGAGTTCAATTCCCCAATATGAAGATAGGTTACCAACTTGAGGTCCCTTATCAAATTGGCACATTTGAAGGTGGAGAATTTCTGGTTCCGGTTTACCAGAAAATCAACAACATTGACCTCCCATGCTAACATATGTTAATATTTTGGTGACCTCGTAAATCAATAGATTTCATTATCTCACCCGCGTGGGTGTGCATAAATTTTTAACCCTATGGTGAAAGGAAACAATTGTAACGTACAAGCATGCATTTTCATAAATAAGGCTGTGAAGTGCATGGACTTGACTTAACTTGACGCCTGATCTTGTGTCTCACACCATTTTGAAATTCTCAGGAATGTGTGAATAAAATTTGATGCCATTAGTGGAAATACAGAGGAAGACACTTTGTACGTACAGAGTACCGTACTTTCATTCACATTCTCATCCCTCCTTGCTCACACTTAACGGGACATAGGTTTATTTATTATTCAGCCCTTGAAATGACGTTGAAGTTTAAATGTCTCTGTCTTAAAG
>JAQGCB010003027.1:0-10431 GCA_034698835.1 Protaphorura tricampata | reverse complement strand
AAAAGTGTTTTCTTTGGTGAAAGTCATCCAAAGGGAAAGTTCTCGGGAAATTGTCAATTTTATTGTGCCTAGATGGGGTAAGCGCGTTGCAAAGGTGGTTTACACTTCACACTCTCTGCACCGAACTACACGATCTAACATAAACGAAACATGAACGAAGATCATTATGGTGTTCTTTGTTCATTTTAATTTTTTATTGAAAGTCCACTTGTCACTTCCATCTAATTTGAAACCGGAATTCTAAATGTGTATTTTATATATCCGAATTCATTGGATTTCGGGTTTCATGTATCGACCACTTTCGTTCCGATCTTGCGCATATTTCATGTTTCAAAAAGCTGAGAACTACTGCTGTTTTATTAACTTTGCTGAAATCGGAATGTCTTATTATTTTTGAATTGTTTGCCTACGTTTATAACTTTTGAATTAAGCTTCCTTCCAATTACGCTACTAATTGATACGTTATGAATTTCGTGTGACTTGCATGTATTTTACACTAATAATTTTGTTGAACCTGTGTTTGTTAATAGAAACGGTAATCCCGATTTGTCCCCCTGCTTGTGGACAGTCTTATTATGGAGGAGTTGCATCCATCGCAGCCTCATTGAGCATGATAATTACCGTGTTTGTCGTCTTCCTTTGGTTTGTTCAAAAATTTTAATATGTAAACTATATGAATCTGGTGAATTTACTGCATAACACATCCAAAATTCTCTTTATACAGAATCCCCAGTTCCAAATATCAATTATGCAGTGGAATTAAGACTCTCATCGTCATCTGGTAGATCTGATTCTAGAATCTTCACAAATAAATATCCCATCGGCATTCCATTGTATTGGTATCAAGCATCAGCTCTCTTCTTATTGATGCACCAGTAACCGTCCAAAAAGTGTACTTAAATATTATGTCCTTTATAATTTGTTACGGTGACATTTTGCCCACATTTAATATTGAATTATAAAGATCTGTTTTAGTTTGAAAATCCTCTGAGGCGATAGGCTCTCTTGTACTAGGAGTACTATTTATATGTAGTATGCTATAATTTATACATTGTTTTTTTATATTGCTGGGAAATCCAGATTTGTAACGAATTTGAATATTTGTACTTAAATTGACATGACCCTTAAGACTTACTTACATAGACTTTGAAATTATTCATGACACTGAAATGTATTATTAGGTAAGCATTTATGAGTCTCTCTGCCATTAATTAGTATTTTACTTGTCTTCGTATTTGGTACTCTTCGGAGTGTCACAATTCCCTATTTGTATATTCAAATTCCATCCAGTGAAAACCACCCTAAGTATTGTTTGCAGCCAAATACATTAATTTAATTAATATATTTTATTTATAGGCTAACCTCACTAGTTGTAGTATTTCTTAAGTCTAAGTCTACAAAAAAACACTGATTTAAATCTGCCCTGTCGTACAAGCCCACTCAGGCAGGGTATGTAAAACCTGTTATACCTTCAATTACTATGCATGACACACAAGACTATATATTCACGTCCATAATAATATTGATTTAAACAATGGAGAAATTATATTATTAGCAAGATGTGTAATGTTTTAAAGATGAAGGTAAGGAAAGGGTTAAGTGTCTAAAGAACACTGGATTATTTCACCCAAGCTGAGCCATGACAAATGTCGTCTCACATCTGTTGTTCCCTCGAATGATTTTTTCCTTCTGATTCTTCCGGCTGTTGCTGTTGGATGATGATAGGAGAATAGAACGTTTTTTGATTTGATTTGATTCTCTTTGGAGATGAAATGATTTGTAGTTTTGGTTAGAAGAAGAATGATTGAGAGCCTAGGCCAGTAAGATCTTTGATGATAGTTGTGTTCTTCTTTATTGTCGTCGTGATGTGATGCGCTGCTGCTGTGGCTGATGATCTAGATAATAAAATAAAATGTTAGATGAGGAGATGACATTTGAAGGGGACTGCTCATTCATTCAAATAAAAATTGAAGTTACACATGTTAGAGTTCACCTGATAACAGGAACAGGATATTCCAATCCAATAAATTTGAAGTTTTTTTTATATACATGTACTTACTCAAACTCTATAACTGACTCTCGTTATTTATCATATTGAATTATTCCATAAAATCACCACCTTAAACATGTGCATGTGAAATTGGATCAATCACATCGGAGCATCAAGTCAATGCAAGCAACCTAGTTAACCAAAATATATTTTATTGCTACATACAATGCATTGTTTCGTTAGTGGCTAATTCTTTGCCGTTCGCCGTCGAAAAGACACTCCATCGTTACACATTTTCAAGACTCAATTCGATCCATTCTATCATTTGAAATATTGGAAATTTGCTTAAGTGTGGGGGCGATGCTTTTCATTTCGACTTATTTTTCATTGCATCTTTACAAAATTATATTGCCAATCCATTTACAGGTGAACTTACTCTGAAAGTCAAATCTACACAAGTGCAGTCCTCTCCACTGGCATTCACTTTCATTACTAGGAGCATCACCAATATGTTAAATGTTCTCTGCCAAAACAGCGATTATGCGTATGCCTGGCATTCCCTGACCGCTATTTTTATATTTAGAACGTTGAAGTGAAAGTTAATGAAAGAACTGCGTCCTGGTATGGTGTTAGAATTCATGTACGATTGCTCAAGTGAGTGGGAAGAACAAGTTCACTGTTTAAGGGAACAAAGGCTTGTATTATGCAAACCGTAGAAAAAACAATCCCCTATTGTCATTTGTCCCTTGAGTGTTACAGTTTACTCTGTAATAATCAGGCCATGGAGTAACTACAAGACTACGACTGTCCTTTGTGTCCTAAAAGTTGTCCAGAAAATCGAGTCTTCTCTGTTGATAACCATCTTGTCTTGTTATTGACGCTTTGACAAGGGACGAGTCTCCAACACGAAGAAGACATCCCAGGGGTTCTTCGTCTTCCTCTGATATTATTTTCTCTATTCTAATTTCATTCAGTGTATAATATGATGTACAGCAGGGAAGGGTTTTCTTCTTGTAAAGAACTGAACGGACATAGCTCGTTAGTAGCCGTCTCAAGATTTATAATTGCTTGTAGACGTTAATATCTGATCACTTGAGGGTGGCCTCGCCAAACTTCCACATCACTCTGTCCGTCCATCCACTTTTACTGAATATTTGTACTATGTAACTTGTAACCCATCCCACCTTTTAAAAATTTCTTAACTCCAGTCATTCTCATTATGTCCACTCTGTAAACCCAGTCTGGGCCCAGCCTAAGGATTTCCTACCAATTTTCAACCTACAGAGAAATCTTATTGTTAGCAGACCGTAGGAATCGAGTTGACATTTTTTAACGAGGAACAGGAAATGTGATTTTGAGCGTAGACCGCCCAGGGTTTCAGCAAATCAGTAATATAAAATTATACACGCCTACAAATTGGCCGAATTTTTTCATTTTTCCATTCCGATTCGTATCAGCAGACAGTAACTTTATACTTCAGGATTATTATGTTTGCAACATGGACATTAAACTTGACTTCATAAATCAACCATTCCAAGGGACTTTGAACTACAATGGAATTGTAAAGCAGCGATTTTATTTATGATTCAAACCTACGAATTTCCTCAATATTGTAATGAAGAAGGTTCGTCTCAAATAACAAATGTCTCAAATATCCGCAGTAAATATTTATCTCACCCAAAGAAGGAAAATTAATAAATGCCATTTTTTGGTCTACAAATTTAGCCCAGAGATGCAGGTTTGAATAAAAAAATAGTTGTACCAGAACTGCAGCATCAATCCATTTTGTAAAATTCGGAAAAGAATTTATTCTATTTTTTATTCGGAATACTAAAAGAATTTTTGATGTTGGGTTCTTTCATAAAAGTTAGATCAAGGATCATCGGATCGAATCAAACAAGCCATGCAGATGGTTATTTGGTTCATTGCACCACACCGCACCGCACGACTCAATTTTAATTCCAATTGAATGAAAAGCTTTTACACATTTGAGTCCCCCCTCAAGAAAGAAACATGATAAAATGCACATAAATATTGTGTCCATGTATCTTTAATATATTTCATATAAATTGAATGAAATGAAATACATTTCTCGAGGCCCATGCATTCTTTAAGCTGTACGATAGAACCGGGTGTGCTACGGCTACGCTACACTGTATGCATTTTGTATTGCCCAATCCCTATTCAGGTTCATCATCTACCTATGTAGAGATAAAAAAATGTATTGGAATGTAAAAAATTTGCGCAGCAAGTGATAATGATAATACATAGGGAATGCATGCATGGTTAAAGCTTAACTCTGAAAACCTCTCGCCTTTCAGTCTAAGGCCGTCGGCTTCCTTTGGAGGTGGAATGTTAGGGTCAAAGGTGAGGATAGGAACGACCCCCAACTTTAGAACCGCCTGCTGGTCCAGCAAATCATAAATCCCAATGCTTCTATACCCTCATATCATCACCACCACCGAGTCTTCCTTCTGAAACATTTATTATTTTCGCACCTCACGCTCACGCTCACCTTCACCAAAAGAGCAAAACTTCAGTTCTTTCTTCTTTTTTAATAATAATTATTCAATTAAACGCCCATAAATCATTCAAAATGAGCTCAGTATGTTTTCCACCTGTCACAGATTCATTGTTATTGCTATTTCAGTATCAGTCGTTTGATAAGATATAAGCTTACTCAGCATATTGTACAGCATGAGCGCGGCGTTTGCAACTTGGGCATGGCAAGGGTTCGATTCATCTGGCAGACAAGATAGGTCAACGATGGTGGCATTAAAGAAGTTTCACTTTCGTCCATTACCCAAACAGAAAACTAACGAAGTCTATTGAAAATTGAGTCACGTGTTGACCATCTTACAAAATTTCAGTCTGCCGTGAAATCAGGAATATAAGAGTCAGAAATTGACTTACTTCCTCTAACACGTAAGTTTCCTAATGTCAAGAGTTCTGTATTGAATGGGTTGCTGGAGATTGTAGATGTCTGTATGCATTTCCACTACGTCTACTAGATACACAGTAGAAAGAAGTTGAAGTTGTCATGCCCATGTCAAAGTGTAAGTAAAGTATCATCGAGAAAGTCAAAATACAAGGAATCTTCGGTGTTCTTTTACATGTCGGGCGGTGTTTTGGAACTACAACTAAGTTGAGGCTAACCATATAGGAAAAGAGAACACTTTTTGTTTAGAAAGAGTTAGGAAGTAACGAGAAACAAAGTTCTGAAGATTTTTTTAGAGTTCTCAAGAGTTGAGTCCAAGACTTCGACTTCATTTGTAATGTAAAAGTTTTCCCAGCCAGCCTCAGCCCCAAACACCGCGGATTGCTTTGTATACAACAAAGTGAGTGAAAAGAAAGACAGAAGATGCCTCAGATTCCGCGGCTTCTCTTTTATCAATTTTTGGAGACTCTCAAGGAACAAATAAACAGGATGTCAATCTTCTTCCATACTCCGTCCGAAGAATCCTTTTTTTTACCGGAATCTATTAAGGAACTTTATAAAACTTAACATCCTGAAGCTTACGAATAGTTTTAACTGGGTAAGTAACTTAACCTCAGGCTTTAGCGGATGCAAATGTAAACTGTCTCAGGCAACTCATAAAATTATGACCCGAATCAATTTCCTACAAGGTTTTTGTAAGCAAATGTAGCTCAAAACGAGACATTGTAGGGAAACGCTAATACTTCCATGTTGCTGAAGTCAGATGCATTATAGTTTCTTAGGTTTACACGAGAAGTCTCAATAAAAGCTAAGTATTGATCGCCAAAAATTTTATGGTTTTGAGAATACTTGTTGTAATCTCGAGATTGTAACTAGAATTTTGTATTATGAGCGATCTCATTTCGAGGACTATTTTCCTAAACTGGCAATGTTTGGGCTTCTACCCAATTCGACGTAATGTCTGAGACATAAACCTGGAAATATAAAAAGGGCAAGCAGAATATCTTTGTATCTATCTAGGATAGAAATCAAATTGAAATGAAGGAGGATACAAAAGGTACAAAATATGACATCAATATACGCATTACTACCGACATGTCACTCTCACAATGCTTTGGGATATACTACACAACAATGCAATAAGGTAGAGAGGGGTAACAAACATGCATACAAAAAAAAGAGTCAAAAGCGGCATCTAAAAAAGGGGAAGAAGACTTTGAAAATTTTTTCTTGTTCTTCCATCCATCCATTTTCTTTCTTCCGTTCTTCATTCCTTTTCATTTTCACTCGACTTCAAACTCTACAATCGTTGACTGACAATGGCCATGTAATAATAACAATAATCATAATATCTCTGTTAGACACTTCTTGGCTAGATCCATCATGAATATGCATCGGGCGGTGCGGTTCGGCGGAAGGAAGGAAGGAATAAAAAAAGACGGCTCAACCGATTTCAAATAGAAATGTGGACAAATAAACCTTCGCCTTGTTGTCCGTCACTCTTTTTATTAGGAGATATTGTGTATTTGTACTTTGCGGTTGAAGAATTTTTTTTAATGCGGTACTTTGAAGTCATTTTTTTGTCTAAAAAAGATACACGTACGTGCTCCAATTAGGCTCAAGTGCGTAGGATGCATTACATGGATATATTTTTATTAGTCGAGGAAACATGCCCATTAGAATCATATGAACATCAAATTGGACAAAGAGCCGATGTAAATTTAATTTAAGCTCGTTGAACAATTGTGAAGTGAAAGCTCCTGATAAGCAATGTGATGTTAATTAACTACATTATCCATAGGAGAGTACGAATTACTTATGGGGAAACCACGGTGCAATTTTGACATCCTTTTCCCTGAATTTTCTCTAAGGGTTTCCTTTAGAGCATCAGAATTCTAACAGTCACGTAAAATGGGATTTATTACCTGATTACATAACAAATTGAAATGGAAATGGAGAATTTGGTCGTGAAGAAAAATTGTGAAATCTCACTTGCAAGTTTCTCGGGTATTGTGAAACCATTGCGCATTAGTTTTCATCTTTTAGTTAGTTTTGCATGCACATTATGAATAATCTACTGGCAGAAGGCAATGGTTTCACATTGTCCATTGAGGTAAATTTATTAATTATCAATGTAATATTTGGCGTCTATTCATTACAGAAAATATTTGTAATCGAACTTGGTCTTACTTTCTTCATCTTCTTATGTGCCTACCATCCCACCTACTTGGTCTTATTTTTGCTTTGCCTCTGCGATTTAATGTTTCTGTATTGCGAAATGTAACCTAACATTGGTCGCGTTATTTCAAAATTCTCAAAACCCCCAATTTGACCAATAAATATTCCCCAAATCATTTTCTTCAATTTTGACGCTAACATATTTTAGATTCCGGGTAGGATTGAATCCGTCAGACAAGCAGGCAGGCAGGCTGTGCACTCCGCTGGACTGATATTATGTATCACTCTCTAGATTATCTTTGGAATACATTTTTGACAGCTCAAGAAGCCAGGTGTTTTTAACACCCCCTTTTTTCTTCATCTCTTGAGAAGATCTCTGGTTGTGAATCTTAACCGTTGGAATAAACTTAGTACCTACTTAATTCCCGCCTGGTCCTCCTCACCAATTCCAGAAATACATTTACATAATGCACGTAAGTCCCCCTCTGAGGTTTTACCTTCCAGCGACTAATACTTACTTATTACCTACTACAAACTATAACCAACTTGACTTAAGTTGAGTAATAAGTGAAATTCATCTCATCAGTCAAAGGGATGGAACGGACCTAAGGCCTTAAGCTCTTAAGGGTACGTACGATGATGACGGGACCAATTTTTTTTGTGTGAAGATCACTTCATTTGAGGCTACCTTTCATTTTCTTTTCATTGAAATAAAGCCGCCATATGAAAGACCATACAAATGTTTTCAAAAGGTAGCAATTATGTGTCAATTATCTCCTGCTAACTAAATAACTCAATTAATTTATTTATTTTCTCCGTCACCCTCCCTCACACTCACAATCACTCTTCTTTACACGTCTTCAGTCGAACAGAGGCACTTTCTTATGATCCCTTTCTCATTTTCACTTTCAGACTTACAAAATTAATAATATGTAATAAGTAGTCAGTAATAAATATCATTTTATTTCTTATTACCACTGGAATGAGAGTAAATATACCATGTGTCTCCTAATGTGTGCTCTCTCAATCAGTGGGTTGTCTATAATAAATACGCACGTACGCGTACGCAATAATTTTTGGTATTATTAAAGTACAGAATGTGATACATTTCAGAAACTTTTTAGATTGTTTCCCCCAGGAGAAATCCTTTAGCCGGAAAACGATTCCACCAGTTGGCATTTAGTGTTTCCTCAAATATGTAGAAATGCTATTGAAGTTTTATAGAGGTGCATCTTACAAATTCCAAAATCAGAAAGGGTGTCACTGTTTAAACTTACTTAAACACCTGAAAATTGAACAAAATTTGAAGACTGACGGGAAGCGATATCGCGATTCTGAAAAGACACGCACAAGGTGATGACTGAATATTTTCGAATTTCACTTTATAAAGAAAGACCGGAAATTACAAATCTTGAAATCAGTGGTGAAAGCAGGTGAAAGTCTCTCAGTTTTGATAGAGGAAAGGAAAAAGGATAAAGGATAAAGGAAACGTATTCATGTGTACGTTGACGTGATTGTCTTACACTCTAGACACACAGTAGTATTGACACAAAAGCTTTACGTCAAATGAAAGCCATACTAATTCTGTCGGCAGGGACGACAATTTTAGAAAAGGGAATTTGAATATAACGCTATGTAAACTTAGCAGCAATTTTAAACAATTAAAACTAAAGAATCGCAACACGAGAGATAAATATTAAGAACTATTATGTTGCCTGTGCTAATATTACAAAGGAAATCCACAGTCCGCTGAGAACCTCGTCCAACTAGCAATATTCGGCCTACGTCAAATAATTTCAAAAGGAGAAAACAGACACATGCATACAAAATGTAATTACAAATTATAAAGACATACGCGAACGTGTACTACAAATACCTAATTATGTGACTTGATATAAAAACGTGAAGTCAGATGAAGAACGCGGACAGTTGGTGTGTCTGTGGCATGGCGTCAAATCTTAATGTCTTTTGATGGGACAGAGGGGTTCTATTTTATTTGAATGTGTAATGTGCCTAGGAGCAAAATAATAATATTGTAACGATATTTTTGTCGGCTCGAATAAAACTTGGAAAAAATGGGGTCTGTCTGTACAACATGTCTTGGAAGACATTGGATTGTCCGTTAATTGGTATTGTGAGTTGATGGTTGAATAGAAGTGGGGGTACAATGGAATGGAAGGAAGCACTCAAATTTTTATTTTATGATGATGTTGAGAGAGAGAGAGATGAAAAATGAAAGAGTTTCGGACTTTCGGGAGACGACTAATAAATAGACACAATAATGTCCCTTGTTAAAACAAGTGACAGTGCATGAATTCAACGTTAGAATAACATCGTAATGATGAGGGATCATTGGACGAGAAGAACAGGATGACTGTAGCATAAGCGCAGCAGTGAAGCGTCGTAACGAGAAGTGTCTTCATTCTAACTTCATATTGTTTACTGTTTCAATTTAAATACAAAACGTGGTCGTCAACTAATCTAATGTAATACATACTATTTGTAGTACTCTGTCACGCATGAAACATACACTAAGGACGGAGAGACCATGTATGTATACATGTGTGGATTCAATACTTCACTCCAATCTAATAGCCACTCAAAATACATAATTAGCATCCCATTTGGCATTTTGCAAATCATTTTATGTGGCTTAAAATAAAATACTACTTGATCGTTAGTGTGATGCTTTTACTGCTATGTCTGCTATACTATTTTATTAGAAATGAAAAGCACCTTCAAATCGTAGGCCAGAATATTGCATGCATTTCGTAACTTTATTTTTGTCCAATTAATATATAAAGAAACTTTTGATGAACAATCACATCATATTTTGAAATAGTCTAAATTGATAGGAATTCGAAATATAGGATTTCACTATCTTGCATTTCCGAGAGAAGCACTGTGCATTTCAGCAACTGTTGTATCTGTGAGTACAAGTGCCACTGTGAGCATTAGGTTTGTAACAACAATAGTACCCGCCTTGGCAATGACCAGAACTTCCGTCCCTGAAACACCCACCACCATTCGGAATCTGTATAGAAGGACAGGAAGATCTCCATAAAAAGGGCCTCTATTTTACATTACAGTTTTTTGATCTCAATGTTGCTATACCTGAGCCTCCGAAATCTCGTACATGGCAAATACTATCACCAACACCAACAGAAATGCAAAGTAATGTTTCATCTTGTAATTTGGATTTGGAAGGAATATTGAAGTTAAAAGAATAATTTAACAACACTATCGTACAACAACTAGAACTAGACTGAATCCTCTGAAAATTCTTAGATAAAAAATGACATTTGCCAATACATGGACACATCCT